>JACDOX010000005.1:1735538-2009714 GCA_014549065.1 Cardinalis cardinalis | reverse complement strand
CGCGACCCGCGCGCGGCTCCCGGCACCGGCCCCGCCGGGATCCGCCGCAGACAATTGACTCCTTGTGGCAACTTGGGGAGAGGGGAAAGCAAAAATAAATAATAAAGGAAAGCCCCACGCATGAAGGCGCTGACGGCGAGACCGTGCCTCGCCTCGCCGCTTCCCATCCCTCTTCCCTGGAGCTGGGCCGGAATCCCGGCAGCGCCCATTGTGCTGGGCACACGGGTGCCCCCTGCTCTGGGTTGCCTGGGGGCCACCCGCGTGTGGGCTGTTGGCTGTCCAAATACAGGCAGGATCACCCCGTGACATTGGAAAGCTTTACAGAGGTTCCTCCTGGCCCCACTGTCCTGTTACCGTGGGTCTGCGGGTTTACAATGAGGTTTGCATTACTCTTCCAAGCTTATCCCAAGGGATTACCTATATGTCCAGCTAAAGCATAGGAGATAGCAGAGCTGATCTGCGTTTATAAAGGGCCTTAGCTTTGCGTTGGCGTGCACTGTGCTGCAGAGGAAAACAAATCCTCACAGGCCTGTGTGGGTTTTCAGCGGGAAGCCCAGGAATTCATAGAGGTGAACAGGAATTCATAGAGGTGAACGGGAAGCACAGAGCCCATACGTGGCAAAGGGCAGAAAAGTTTGCACGGACGAAGAGAGCGCTGGCCTCTGAAACAGCCGTGGCTGTTTCTGGTCTCCTGAGTGCTGTTCCACTGCATTCCCATGGCAAGTACCAAAAGCCCAGCTGACTGTGCTGGTGTCACACATCGAGCACTCCCATCGTATGTATCAGTTGGTGCATAAATCATTCGATGTAATGGTGAGGTCACCAGAGGTCTTTTCCAGCCTTAATGACCCTRAAGCTGGCTCAGCTACAGCATGGTGGCAATAATGATTTTAGGATTCTAAACTGCAGAGGGAATGTGACTGAACATGGCAGCACCAGCCAAGCTGCTACAAGGACACATTCCCGCTGCCTCTGGCTGACCTGGAGCACACTCCGAGCGCCCACACTGCTGTGCTCAGCCCTGCGGTCACTGTCTGCTGCCATTGGCTTGTCACAGGTGTGGGTGTGGGTGCAGCAGAACTCAGTGCTAGTGATACCACAGAGAAAATCCTCCACTGGCGCTGCAGCCGAGCACTGAAGTGTCAGGAAATGCCAACAACATGACTGCTTGTGCAACTGTAACTCAGCTCCTTTATGCGTGGTGGGATAGGAGTGCTTGCTGTTTTTTCCACCATGAGATTTTCCATTTATTCTGCAGAGATAATTTGGATAATGCCCTCATTTCTGGGGTGCTCTTAGAGTGGCAAGTGCCGAACGCTCCTCATTACAGTTAGAGCTGTGCTCTGAATGTGCAAAACATGATAAAAATTACCAGTGTTCCAAAACTCCTCTAGGTCTAGGTGCCTCAAATCTCGGAATCTGGGTGTGCTCTTGTAGGTGCTTATCCTGGTCCTGGCAAATGAGGCAACATCAGTCTCCTACCTATTGCGTAAGTCTGGGGAGGTGAGTGCRGTAATACCTGCAAAACACCGGCTCTGTGGGGTACCTGTGGAAGAGCTGTGGCTCTGCAGGCTGCCTGGGGCTGGAGCAGTGAGCCCTGAAKAGCTGGAAAGGAAGTCCTAAACCTCTTGCCACTTCCTGGAGGAGCCAGGAGTCCTGCAGAAAACCAAATGTTACCGCAGGCTGTTGGGGTAACAGGTGTTGGTACAGCTGCGAGTCCTGTGCAGGACTTCTCAACTTTTAATATTCTTTCATCACTGGGTACTTGGTGTTTTCCTTTCCAAACACATTTAAGTAGTTGGCACAAAAATAGGACATGGAAAAATCTTTTCTCCTAATATGTGACATTTGCAGCTTGCCTGCAACCGGTGGGCAGGGAGCCACCACTGGGGCAGATATCTCCCCTGCCACAGGGCTCAGCCACCAAGGTCAATCCCAATCCCACTGTTTCTTTGTGCTTCCCAGAGATCTGGCTTTGTTTTCTATWCTCCCCAAAGACCGTGCTGGCAGTGAGTGAGGACGTGGTGGTGGGAGTGAAACCTTGGGCTTTCCTGTCGCTGTTGGGGCCACTGGGGCCCCCAAGGTGGGCAGCCAGGCAGCTGTGTCCTCCTGTCTGGCAGCACCCTGGCCCATAGCAGCAGGGGGATGTCAATGCTGTGTTCCAAACAGGCACAATTTCAAATAAATGGGGTCTCAATGTTAACTTTTACGATTTATGTGCATTTTCAAAGCCCCACATGAGCATCTTTTTAGTCCTTAAAACATCACTTTGAAGTATGTGGTATTCATTAGCTTCCTTCTGTGGAGTAGGGAAGCTGACAGGTTTCAAATGAGATTTTAAATATCTTATTGCAGCATGCAATRCAAAATCCTTTGTCATGTTTGAGGGTGCAGCCATTCAAATCAGACAGATGTGATTATTTGTTTATTTACATGTGATGAGTCTCTTTGCTCTGTACCCCAAAAGCAGATTATAAAAACAGTCTGGTAAAGGGTACTAATTTTGGCAATGCAGAAGTGCTGCTTGCAGAGCAAGCCAGGCTCAGTGGCCCTGATCGTTGTGCTGATGCCAGGGGCTGAGGGATGGACACGTGGATGTCAGGCAGGTGCAAYGCTCGTGACACCCTTAAGGCTCTCGGCAAGTCAATATCAGAAGCACCTGCTGCTTCTTTTACGAGATGAGGAGATGGCCAACGGTGCTGTACAATGCCTCAGCTTCTCTGGAATAGTGTCTACTGAAATCACACGCATGGTTTTTCTTCCTACTTGTTTCAAAAACCCATGAGCATCCATGCCTCAAAGCATGGCCACATAAGGGGAGCAAGTACCTTCTGGGAAAGAAGGGGGTAGAGTCTGCTGTAGCAAAGATGGTTTACAGAAGAGAAATCAGAGGGAAAGTATTTTACCCTATCCTGAGGGGATGCAGTTCTGTTTCCATCTCCTTCTGGAGCATAGTAGCTCTGATGCTTGCCATTGCTCTGATCCAGGCCATAGAGAGGGCAGGGAAATGTTGCTGGGTCATTTCAGAGGGATGCCAGTAGCCAGCAACTGTGACCAGCCAAAAAAGGCATTTCACTTTGAAGAGCATATGGAGAGCATTAGGAAGGGAGAGCATGTGCACTGCCATAGCCATGCTAGTTGGAACAAAAATATAAATACCAGCATTCTACCAGTGACTTCTGTTTTTTGCAGGTTCTACACCTCCACAGAAATTAAAGAGTCAGGTGAGAGGGGAGTGTCAACATGAGGGCTGAGTGGATAAACCAATTTTCTGCCTTTTGCATGGATTGGAGGAGGCGTGGAGGGGAAGGTTTTCCAAGTACCTGGCTCACAGGATTTACCTTTACAAAAGCCCTTGCCTGTGCAGTGCCTGCTGATGAGTGTGTCTAGAAGGCTAAAGAAGTTCAGAGTACCTTGCTAGGTGTTTTCTATTTCTCTGCTCCCCCTGGACACAATGACACTGGGAAAAGACATGTAGGGAAGGCGAAGTGAGAAGCTGCGGAAGGTGGAGGAGCAGAAGGGTTCCTGAAACCTGGCAGACAAACACAACTTGCCCACAGCTTCAGTGTCTCTCTGAAACACCGAGCTGCTGCTCTCCTCTACAGTGGGTTAGAAATCTGACAAATTCCACTCATGGACTGGCCACCTTCAAGATTTTTTTTTTTTTTTTCTTTTTTTCCTGAGGAAGTGCCCTCATTGGTCTGCTTCTGGTGAACTGCCAAGCAATTCGCATTAATTCGCCTGACCAGCTGTAAGAACCCGATTGCCCTCCTGCAGCCCTCATTAAGCACCCTCCCTGCTGATCCAAATACAGAAAGGCCAGGAGGGTGAGCTCCAGTAAATTGTAAGAGATACACCCTTAGCTGCTGTGCTGTGTCAGCTTGTTCTCTTGCGTCTCTACACTGTATCCTCAGCTTGGTCTTTTAAGGAAAGACTGGTTCCCTTCTTCCAGAAAACAAAAGCATCAAGAAATTCTAGGGGAAATAAAATAGGTGAGGGGGCTTGATTCCTTCATGGACACYCCCTCATAGACCTTTATACCATGGACCTTTAAAAAGAAAATATTTCTTATTGTTATCAGTACTGGTTCATTCACAAACATGCTTTTCACACATCCAGAGTGTCCTTCACACTTGCACTTGCTTGAGAGAGGTGCTGGAAGAGCTGTCCCTGCAAAAGCCTGGTCTATGCAGGGCTTCCAGTGGTGTTTGCACCCTCACAGCATTTCCACTGMGCCTTTCACACCATTACATGTCCTGCTGCAGCACAGCAGCAGGGTGCTGTTCCAGGGACTCAAGCTGAGTGACTGTTGGCCRACAGATCAGTTCTAGGCTGGAATCCAAGAGCCAACATGTTGGTATCTTGCAAATTGTTCCCACACCTTACTTCCCTGCTCCTRGAGATACTCAGCTTTCCAGACAGCAGTCTGTGTTTATCTTGTCTCTGATGAGGAGCACAGCTGTGGCTGTCCTCTTTGCTTTGGGTTCCCTTTCTTTTTTTTTTAACCCAATGGTAAATGGAGTTGAGGATAGAGCAAGAAATCTTTGAGGAATAATCCAAGCCAAGAACATGTTTTAAAGGGAAAGTGAGTTAGAAATGCGCAGCTTCTCAATTAAATTAAAATGTTCRTTAGAAATCTATATAGAATAAAGATCCTGCTGCTCCCACAAATCCTCCTTTTGAAGCCAATGGTTCAACATCTTATTTCTTTGGCAGTAAGAAATTAAACACATGAATAGTGATAAAATCTGGGCTATGAAAAATCCACTTACTTAATTAGCAGCTTTCCCTGATGGCATTGCCAGCTCCAAGATATGAACTTAAAATTTAAAAAGGCATCAAACAACCCTTGCCTCCGTCCTCCTCTAGTCCCTGCTTTTTAGGAGTAGGAAGTTCATGTGTTAAATGTGAGGGAGAATATACTGATGTGCTGTCATCTTCCTGGTCTTTAGGCAGGCACTTTTGAGGTCTGTATTGCTGTTGACATCCAGGCCAGCAGTATCACACCACATTGCTGGGTGCTGTGCAGGAACAGCACAGTGTCCCTCCACTGGTTTGGTAGTGCCATGCACTTATTGGCAACGGCATGTGACATTTGTGACCAGTGCACTGCAATGTGATGGAATATTTGATGACTCAACAAGCTGAGGGTGATACGAGGCTGGATTTAACTGTGGATCCCTTCACCTGAAACTTTTCATCCATCTTCCCTTTATTCCCTTTATTCTGACCCACAAAGCCCTCATCCTGCGACATGCTGGTAAAGCCAACACCATCTGATGCTGAAAGTTGATTTTCCTTGAAGCTTTCTGAAGCTCAGGCTGCATACACGTTTAACATTCTGTGTCCTTTTGGAAACAGTATGAATAATATAGGAATGAGGAGTTGTGAACTTTGTTTAGGGCCTGTCAGCTGAGGCTCAGCAAGCAGCCAGCCAACATGGCCAGACATGAGGCTTASTGAGCCCACACTGGATACAGGGGTGGGAGAAACTGGGAGCAGAGAACTGGATACCTTCTGCCCTTGCATCTTTTTTGGGCACAGAAGTTGGTACATCACAATTCCTGCCTTTTTCACCAGGAGGTATCTGCCAACACTCTTGTTTATTGCTGGATCTGTGTACCCATGAGCAGACCATGTAGCCAGGAAAGCCAGGTGGGGGAGACATTATGAATTGACTTATTAAGAGCTGAAAGGTGACTTTGCAAAGACCTGAATGTCATAATGCACCATAATCTCTTCAGGCAAACAAACAGGATTTTTTGGTCAATTTGTGATCCTTTATGATATTGAGAGGGCACAGAGCTGCAGACTGTCCCTGATTTTCAAATGAATTGCTCCACTAATATAAAAGATATTCTCATAATAGTCACAAATTAGTTGATTGCTTGAAGTGCCAGAATCCTTAATGCTCTGCTATTTTAACATATGGAAATTGATTCAACACTTACCATCTATTTAGAGATGTAAATTTATTGAAAAAGATGCCACTTCTTAAGCTTTAGGCAAGCTCTGATACTTAGCTTTCTGGGCACAAGCAGGTTTTTAAGAGGACTTACGATTTTAACTGCAGCAATTTACTTTCCTTCTAAAGGAGGGGAGAAGCAGAGGAAAATTGACTGTATTGTGTACGAGGGAAAAAAAGGATACTGGTACAAGCACTGGTGTGAACTGACACAGATAGCTCAGTATCTGGCACATCATACCCTGAGGGTCTTTTCCCAAGCACAGCACTGGCCCAGACCTTGCCCTAACTTCTGCTGCAATTGCTCTGTAAGTCCACACTGATGTTGGAAGCATCCCTTATTTCTGACACWGCCACTTGCTTTAGGGGAAGAGTAGTGAAAAACCGAGCCCAGGCAGTGACAGCAATGACATTGGCTGGGCCAACACCCCGTGGAAAAGAAAGCTGCCCTCCTTTCCAAGGTTAGCCTAAGCTCCTAAAAGCAAACAGCCTCAGTCTCTTGGGATGCCTTCCTGCAAGGGCAAGCCCTGTGCTGATGTCATGGGCATGAGGCTGCTGATAGGATTAGATGGGAAAGTCGAGCCTGGTCCTAGCTGTGCTGCTGACAGCCTTCCTTTTCATTTGGCATAGTCACGTAGCACCTTATGAGATGGAGATTTGTGTGTATTAATTAGGAATACTGTTCATGCCTTAGAGCTTGTGAAAAGATGAGTTTCTCGTGTAGAAAATGATTTTTAAAAGAAATGGTTATCTTAGGTATTTGATCCTATGCTATTATTATTCAGTGTGATTCATATATTAATGCAATACCAAGAATGTCTCCATGAGGCCTAATATTATGCTTCTGGGATTAAGCAGTATTTCTTAATCTGTTTCTTATCCCAGTATTTTTGCAGAGAAGCTGGAATGGGGCCAGTTCATGCAATGTGCCTGCACATTAATAGTTAGCCCAGGTCAGGAGAGCACTTACACAGTGAATGCCCCAATCATCCCTACTTACCCTGCTGTGGTTTGCATCATGAAGAGGGCACAAGAGGTGGCTTCCTCTCAGATGAAAGCGACAGCGTGCACATTGCAATCTCAGCACTCTCCTGCAATATGGATCTGCTCCCGGGCTGTACTACTTACTAGCACAGACACAGCTGCAATATATTTATTGCACCTTAAAATCTCTTGATGTCATTTGGAAGGTGAGTTCACTGGGTGGATTAATTAACCACCAAGCTTGGTATTTTGACTGGCTAATGGTTAATCAGGGGCTTTATTTTCTAGTTTACACCATCTTGTTTATGATGTTGAGTGCAGCCTCAGTAGTATGGAAGAAAAGTCTGGCTCTGTTTCTGAGATAAGGCATCTTAGTGTCTTGCATACAYCTGAGAAATTAATTTGGAGTAAGACAGGGTTAGAACAGAGCTGGCTTTGGAAGTCACTTCTTGGGGTCTAGCTCAATCAGAATCTTTACTCCCAGTGGGAACTTGTGATATCCCATGTCTTCAGACTCACTAGCTCCTCTTGGAAAAGAGTGGGAAACCACCACAGCCTGCAGCTGCTGAGTGACCCCCATCCCTACCCTTCCCTTCTGCCATCGCTCTCCAGCACCCAGACCTAAATAACTCTCTCTCTTCCCTAATTACACAGTAACTGCATACCTAAATATACCTAAATATACAATACTGCATAGCTAAAATCTTCTTACATTATGAAGGAGAGGGTGACAGCTACCAGTAACTCTCAGGGCATTCAAAACYTCTCCACCATAAAGATGGCTGACAGAACACTGCCATCACTGGGTGGTTTCTCACCCTTGTGTCCTCTCCACTTCAGTCCCATCAATGGCCTTGCTGTCATCTCCTCTGTGCAAACCACTCCCAAACATCTCCTCCCACTCAGCTTCCCAATGCACACGTGGCACAGCCTGTGGCTCTGGTGTAATTGGCCATTTTGGTACACRTCCCATACACTTACACAATTTTTTGTCATCTTTGTTATGTGTGATGAGCTTGCAGGGCTCATAGCACAGGCTCTGTGTTCCTAGCAGACTATCACAATCTTGATACTTATTTGAAGCATTGGAGCAAAATCCATGATGCTCACTGAAGTATTTGGTAGCTGTTTTCCTGAGCAGGTTCTTGTTCAGTTTTGATAGTGTTGTTAGTCTGGCAGTAAGAAAATGTTAGGGAGGTGTCAGAGCTATGGAGGAAAAAGCCAATTTCCGAGTTATGGAGGGGTGATGGCAGAATTTATGGGCTGATTGGGGTGGCAAAGGAGCAGACAATTATATCTTACTGGGAGCACACAGGGCATGTTTTCCTTCAGAGCTGACCCTGTACMAGTGTGCATCAAAGATTTTCACGCAACATCCTACAACAAAGCTAGCTGGTCTGGGAAGAAAAAACAGGTCAAAATTTTCATGTAAAACCTTCAACATGGTATTTAGTGCATTTTTACACTCTACCCTTCACAAAGCCCTATTTTTACAAAAGTTTATGAGAATGAAAATCACAGTCAGAGGTACCAGAACTYACAGGTTCTGTGGGATTTCAAGTCAGATTCATATAATTCCTTCTGAGATACCCCATCAGATATCTCATTTAGTTGTCAGTGCCATTTAAAAAACATGCAGTGGAACTAAATCCAACAGCACACACTCCAGTCACCTCACTCCAGTCCCCACTTCCACCAGCATCTGCCTAAAAATTTAGGGAAGTAGGGGTAACTCCAATACACAGGGCACACAAAAACTCACTGACAGAGCTAAACAAAACTTAGCAAGGCAAATCATACCCCCAAAACTCTTGCACAAATCCCTTTAGCAAGGTATTTTCAACCTAATTTTTCCCCAGCCTCCACTCCTCCCAGCCACAGGGCAATGGTAGTGATGAATTTTGTGTCCAATTTACAACAATGCTGTGAGATCAAGTAAGGCTAGCTGGGCCATGGCTCCATGACAGCGTCCTCAACATATGCAGCATCAGCTTGAGGTCTTTCACCCTCTGTCATCTTGCACTTTCTTCCTCTTGTCCAAAGGAATAATGCTTAGTCCTAAAAAGCAAAGACAAGGAGGGGGAGGGAGATGGGTCCATTCACAAGGTCTGTGTCATTTACAGTGTTTACAGTAAGTTTAGAGCAAGGATGAATACAGCCAGTACATTTGTAAAGTTTCAACACCTACCCTCTTTCCTGTAAATTCCTGCAGGACTTTTTGGCAGCAGAAAGCATAACTATGCTGGAAGTAATGGAATTACAAAAGAAAGAAAGGAAGGGAGTGTAAGCAGTGGGAATAGGAAGCAATAGCTAAACAGAGACTTTCCCATTTTATATACACGCCCTTCTCACATAAACCAGAGGCAGCTATTSCCTAACTGACTGTTAGTTTTGTTGATCATTTATCTTCTGAGAACAGGGTTTGGGTGTAGCATCAACAACTTTTAGTCCACATGTCTGTCCCCCACATGGCAGCTTCTGTTTGTGAGGCAAGCATCAGCAATACTCTTTTCCTTTTGATGGCACATATATTTGTGTGGGTATAACAAACTGTAAATAACCAGACAGACCCAAAATGTCGTCATTSACCGTCAGCAGCTGAATCCACAGTTATCATCAGAAGCCTTCATCCCATCAAGATGCCCATTCCTGGGCAGCTGTGTTTTCCACAGGATCTCTCTGACTCAGCAGCTAGCACACTGAATAATGAAGCATAGGCAATTACWGAAAATAAGTGTTCTCCAACACATGCATTTCCAGGCTATGTTTCTCTCAGTTTTCAAATGAAAAAAAAAAAGTAGATGTGCACAGATTGTTGAACTTTTTGGGGTTTTTTTTTGACAACGCAAGTAAATGGACTTCAAAGGAGAAAAAAAGACTGTAAAGCTTGGCACATCAAACTCTTTCTATACATAAACAGGCCTATATCTAGTCTATAATACAGGAAACTGCAAATCAACTAAGGCAGAGCATCTTCAAAATAGATGCGCTACCCACAGTCAAACACAGAGCTATTCCCAGACATGCTGAAGAAAAACCTTTCTCCATCAGGCTGCCTTCCCCACAAAATCAGTTCAGCCAAGACTTGTGAGAGGAGGGTGATGCTTTGGTGGAATGAGAAAGGGCAGTGCCAGCYGCTCTTCCACATGTGACTCTCATCAAGGGCCTGGGACACCTTTTGCCCRGAGGTGGCTGTTCCTCTGGTTTAGCTGGAATGATCCAAGCCGTGCCTGCTGCCAGGGCTGGTCAGCCCTTGGGGCTGGAACAAGGGCAGAGATGGGAGGATGTTTTTCTGCACATGACTAAAATCTGGGACACGAGCTTAGGCATTGCTGCAATTGTATTTTAAGACATCCCACCCGGACAAGCAGATGACTGAATTTGTCCCTTTGGAAACCAAGCGTTTTTATGAAAAAAAAAAAAAAAAAAATTAAAAATGGTAACAATATTTGAAATCGTGACAATCTACTTAAATTGTTATTGTTTATTACTCCTACAGCAATTCTCATTATGGGAAGTCATAAGCAGCATAAGCAGGCCATGTTTGCTGGTGAAGTTTAAGGAAAGCCAAACCACTGAAATGGATGAAGTCAGTGAACAGCAGAAACCATGAGAAACCAAAGCTGCCTTGAACTGCTCACCCTGCCATGGCCAGCAGGCAGCTCTCMGTGAATGCAAAGAAATCCTCAGTTTCAATTCATTCTCATAATTGTACTCCACATACACTGTTAATCCACATTTTAACTAACTGGCATATAAAAGAAATTCTTGCYTTATGTGGAAGAATTACTGTGTGGTGATAAGATGTGCTAGTGCTAAAATCCTGCAGGATTAGAACCTACCACAAATAATCAGGAATACTTTATTTCATTAACAARCCTAATCAAAACATGTTAGTCAACAATTTTTCCAGCATGTTAAATATATTGCTAACTAATTAAGAAAATTCGAAATAATTGCTTGGATTCAATTTTTCCATCCAAATGAAACTTACTGCAAGTTATGAATCAATGAGCAGGCATCTAATAGGAATAGTGAGACAACAGTTAGTGTCTCTTAATACATAAAAAAACCATAAAATTTCAAGGGCCTCAATCAAAATGCCAGGCTGGAAATGGCTTTAAAACACACAGGTGTATTCAGAAAAAAGTCAACATATGGTGGCAGCCACCTTTTCTGATCTTAGAAGTTGCCTATGCATGGTTCACCTTCCCAAAATACATTCCAAGTACCTGAGAASTGTGGGAAAGGTGCAGATGCCAGAGAGCTCCTCAGGCAGGAGATGCCAGGAGCTGCTTGGGACAATGGCAGGGAGGGAGGGGCTGGTCACACACTCATAGGGACTGGCTGGCTCACACTCTCCAGCAGGCTGTGGTCACTCTCCTGCATGTGGAAAAGGGCACATAAAGAGCTCATGAACAGCAGGCCTCCCTTGATATGATGKGTCTGAGGGGGATGCAAAGCATGGCCAAACAGAGTTTCAAAATGTTGCAGTTGTGTGAAAATGTCTTAATTTGGTGACCAACAGAGAAGGGGGAAAAAAATCTGTCAGGGAGGAGTGAGCAGGAAAACATGGCTTTAAGTACAAAAACAAGGCAGAAATTGATTATCTGAATGAAGCTTTCCCAACTGCTGATCTAATTAGCAATTAAAGCAGCGATTCAAATCAATGTAGCCTGGTGTTATCTTACCCTCTAAAGTTTCATATATTTTATTTACACATAATTAATAAACTTCCTATGATATGTCTTGGATTTTAGAGTACACGAGAAGGTAGTGGATGGTAAGGAATGAAAATGCTGCACTCTGCTGCTTTTCCATTTGGGTGCAAATAATTTCAACGGAACTCAGGCATTCACTCCAGCAATGGGGAAATGGCATCAGAAAAATGTCTCCCTGCTTATCCAGATCTTTAGCTGGGGGAGAGTCAGGAGCGGCATTAACATTTATTAGACTGCAAACCGTACCACGCAGATCTCTGGTACCAAAGTGTGAAATCCTGAATTGCTACAAGCTTGTAAAACAGACCATTTTTACTGTTAGAGGGAAAACAGGGAAAAACAAAGAGAACGGAAAAAAAAAAGAAGAGCAATTGTGGCTTTTCATCAAGTATATTTCATAATTGTCCATTAAAATACATACCTACATCACAAAACACTTTAAAAAAACCAAGTATTTTTAATGTATGTACAATAATGCAAAAATATGCCTAAATATGTATCTAATGCAAAAAAATAAACCATTTAATAAAATCTCCCTTCAAATGTCCCCTTGCTCTTCAACATGTTAAAAAAAAGGACAGAGCTCAGTAAACAAACAGGAGTTAAAACACAAACTGACAGATGAGAGCAGTGCAAAGCAGAGACCTGACAATGGAGAGGCATCTGATTCAGCTTCCCATTCCTCAGGATTACACCACAACTAAGGTGCAACTTGTCCTATGTCAGCAGAATTTTGATTTTAAAAAGTCACAAGAGGCTGCCTATGGCACTCATTTTCCATGTGAGCAAAAAAGTTAATAATAATCCAATTAAGCACCCTTTAAACACCCTTTAAACAGGGGTGAATTTCACCCTTGGCAAATATTTCATGTTCTGTGTACTCCTGCCAAGCACAAAGAGGTCTCATCCAATGAACAGTATGGACTAAAGTCCACCTTTACAACTGTGGTGGGAGAGAGACTTCTGCTGTTTTGTCACCTTTTCTTTTTGCACTCTCTAGGAAACTGTAAAGAGGGCTCCAGTCTTAGAATTTCAATAAGTAAAATATTTTGCATTTGTGGCATTGCAATGTCACTAGTAGTTGGGATTGTAAGTATTTCTGAAGACTAGGTCTGAAAGTCTGAGTTAAATGAGACCCTTCAGTTTCTAAAGAGAATGATTATCTGATTCCTACTTGGATGAGTTTAGGTGAGTGATGTGTATCCTTCATCTTGCTAGAGTCACTGCCCTCAGAGCACAGCAGGCTGTATGTGACACACAGCTCTTGTTTGCAGAAGCAATCTGAGGAGGCTTCAGTATTGCTCCATACAGAGAAGATGGCAGGAATTGAAGCACTATTTAAAAAAACCTGCTTATAAGGCACTGATGCAGCAAGGTTTGCGACGAACATGGTTTAATCATTCCTATTGTCCAACTGTTTAAAAGTCAGTCTATTAAATCAACCATAAATAGCAATAAAAAGGCATTAAAAAAGTCCCAAACCAAAGAAATCAATTTAGTATTGAAACTTAATTTATGGCAGTCCCACTTCACTGCACACACTAGCTCCTGCATGTTTTTTTAAACTCATTGTAGGCACATGCTCACCCTGTATACAAAAGTTCCCCGACAAAGTCATGATGCGCTGAACATACCCTACAAACAAGAGATTTTTAGATGACCTCACATAATTACATGYTAAACTTACAGATGGTGGACAGGAACATACATTGGCTCACCCACTGTACATATGTACTCAAAGCTTTAGCAGAATAAGAATATACACAATATATACATGTAATTCACACAGTAAAACAGTCCTCAACATCTGCTATTTTGTAGGGCTATGCATTTCTTCTATTAAAATTCCACACATGGAACCATCTCTGTGCCAGCTCCTCTTCATAAGCAATAGGATCACTTCAAGGTAAATTAGTTCTTCATGTATATGTAACAGAAACAGCAAAAGCTCAGCCTCTAGTCATCACTGTCACTCCCAGACTCACTCAACTGCAAGTCATTTCCTATGGAAAACAAAAACCAACAAAACACAACAAGTGAGTAGGCGTTAATTCACATTTCATGGTGATCAAACCAAAGAACAGTCACATTTACACTGAAGATTTAAGTAAGAATAACACATGAAATGAATGCAAACATCATCTGTGATTTAATGAAACTGCCCAAGAACATAAAGAGCTGCATGGGGCTAATAGCTGGATTCAGGCCAAACCAAGCATCCTTGTCTCCAGAGCCACCAAAGGTGCTCCCTGGTGGGACAACAGCCCTCTCCATGCTAACAGCTGCAGAAAACATTCCACAGCCTCCACCCACCAAAGCTCCCATATATGGTTCTGGGACAAGGCATTGGGGAATTCCTTGGCTTTCTTTATCCTTTAACAATAGATTTTGTTTTGGTGCAAGGCCATTTGGGTAGCCAAGGCAAGGCCTCCACATGTCAATAAACCAAAAGGGCTGYTAAAGCCATCACAACTCAAGGCTGAACTAAGCTGACATGTGCCGTGAAAGTAAAGGCTGCCCTCCAAAGTGCAGAGATCAAATGAAAGGCCAGGATATGGATCAAACCTACCGGCTCTGATCCTGTTTTGCAGAGCACTTATAATTTGGTGAGATAGAGGGGATAAAAAGGGGAAAGAATCATGCCTGTGTTCTAATAATTGAACCTAACTGTTCCAGCATTCTCCCACAGCCCTCCCCTCAAAACAGCTGCAGGGCATCTATTCAACAGACATAGAGACAAGACACGGGAGACAAGAACTTGGGTTAGGGGTGATTCTCCCCACAGCAAAAGTATTTTAAATCCAAGGGAAAAGGCATTGCATGAAGAGAGGAGCTACCCTGGTAGCTCCCAGATTCTCCTGCAGTCAGAGGCTTCAGATCATTAAACCCATGCAGTATTGTGGTCGTGGAGAAGCAGGGAGGAGGCTGCTCACAACCAGAAACAGGGAAATGGACACTGTCCTAATGACTTTGTTGAACTTTGGATTTCACTTAGTCCTTCATTACTGGCAGCAAGACTGACAAGTCTCTAAGTTTTCCAGCAGGGCTTTTTGGTGGGGTCTGTACAGTATACTTATCTTCTCAAAGCTGGAAACCCTACACATATCTGTATTCAGATTCTACCAGTTCCCTATGAATGGATGCCCAGAGATGTGTGCAAATATGCCTCAGGAGGAATTAAGAACAATTTACTGCAATTGCAAATTCAATATTTTAACTCCACTGAGTTAGAATATACCTGATGCAGCATAAGGAAAGAACAACACAGATGCACACCATGTCCCCAGAGAGAGTCTCATGGGACAGAACTATGCTTTAAAAATGTTCCTGGCACTTTCTAAAGGGTGAAGTGAGCTTGTACTGATTCAATGCTTGCAACACCATAGCTGCAATAGTTTAACATAATTTTCATTTAAATTTCCCTTCAAAATGTGGTATTTGTGAAAATACAGCTGAGACCAACAAAACAAATCTGCTGACAAAGCAATACTGAAGACCACAGAGACTGCACTTAGGAACCCAGGACAACCTTGAGCTGTTCACAGTTCTTTACAGACTTTTAACTGACATGTGTCAACCCCAGTATTTCCATTTAATMTGTGTATTCACATGAAAATAAATCCCATCCTCCAGTGCACCAGATCCTCCCACACCAGTGGCTACTTGGAGGCCTGAATCAAGACCCAACAGGGACAAGGKGACCACTGCACTGATGCCCACAGGCTCTCCACACCTTCAGACAAGTCTCAGCCCCCTGTTCCTAAAATCTGCATATGTATTTCAGCCAGTGCAGCTCCCTGGAACTACTGTTTGGCAAAAGGCATTTCATGAAGTTAGCCTATCATGCTAAGTAAATGAGCGGCCATAATCAGCTTTCACAGTGGTAAGACACAAGCATTTACTTACGGAGCGTGTTCATGAGCTGATTGCTTCCTTGTGGCCTGCTGGTGCCATTAGCAACAGCATTCCTGTTGTTGTACTGCTGGTGTGGTGGCTGGGAAGGGGAAACATGTGCTGGCTCTTCCCCCTCGCTGCTGGAGCTTTCATCTTCGCTCCCAGATGAGCTCTCTGAATCCGATGAGCTGCTTCCACTGCTGCTGCTCATCTGCTCAATAATTTCAACCTCTGCTCTCAGTTCTGAAATAAAAAGGAATTCATCTGGTTGATACCATAAACAGGGCCCCATGGAATTTTGGAAAGAATGTGCAAATGCGATGGTTTTGTCAAGTATAGTTTATCACACCAAAATATCTCACATGAAAGATCGAGACAGGAAGGGAAACCCTGAAAACTTTTTTACTTATTGCTGTAGCTAAATTTAAAGAAGCAACAGCATAACTTACTATAAGTTACATAAACGCTTCACTTCCACAATTATTCTTCATATACTTCACAGTCCTGAAAGCACTTTYAGCTTCATTATTTCCGACAGGCTATGGTCTACATACAAAGTAAGCACATCAGCTGATCACGGAAATCTAAATCTGAACTGTTAGATGCAGGTGACATTTAGGCTTTTGGAAAACACAAAAAATGGTGTGTTGGAGGGTGGGTACATGGACATGGGCAAATGACCACAACAGAAACTGCCTTGACTTCAGATAATGTATGAAACTGCTTCAGCACAGTCACACAGCCCACTGTAAACAAAMTTCAGAAGCAGATGGATGACATCAAATAACTTTGCAGTAGGACAGATGAGAATAGCTGAGAATTTTCACATTACTGGGGAGTGGCAAAAATACCATAACCTGCTATAGAGCTTAYAAGTAGCCAGGAAATAACAAAACTACTCTGAAACTAGAAGTTATACAACTCAATACACTGCCCACTTTAGGGTTTCCAGTGCAAAGAAACACTGGAACACCACGACAGCACCGCAACAGCCTCATCAGCAACTGCTAGTGCTGGCTGAATGACTGGTTACTAAAGCGCTATTAAGGTATGTCACCCCAAATTATACAATATTGTTAAATYTGTCATAATTATAAGTGGCCTAAACACTAGTAGAGGACAACTCCTTTGTATCCACCCACAAGGCTGAGTATCTAATGACTCAGCTCATCTTGGCAGGTTTCCATGGGAGAACAACATCCACATATATACTAAGCACGGGATGTGAAACCCTCAAAATTTAGGCTTTTGTTGTGCTAGCAGAACTATACCCACAGGGTTAGAACTCTGCTTGCCCTGGAAACTCAGATTAAAGGGACAAGAATGAAAGAAGGGAGAGATGAGGTATTATCCCCCCTACCTAACAAGTGAAGAACTGATGCCAGGAGTAATTCATGTTAGGTAATTCATGTTAGGTGTGTCATGAGTCCCTTTTTAATAAGACTCATTTTCCCTGAGCTAAAAAATAGCCCAATAAAAATAAAAGAGTAACAGCTAAAGTTTTCTAAACTTTAGAAAACTTTAAAAGTCTAAAATAAAGAGTAACAGCTAAGTTTTCAGCCTCCACAATACTTCCTGGAGAGAATTCCTCTAGCTTAGCACATATCAGTTTGAGAAATTGTGTTTTCTTTTGCCAGACTTAAAATCACTGTTTTTCACTTTCAAGGTTTAGAGCTCAATTTCAAGTGCTATGGTTATACTCCTGCTGGGTATCTAAGGATAGCAGTGCTGTTTCTCCAATTTATTTCCTAAACCTAGATCCCCGCTCATACCATCTGTGCTCTCTGAAGTTTACCAGTATGCCAGGTAAAACCTACTCTTTCAGCTTGAAGACTTAGCATAAGAGACCACTGGAAGAGAAAGAAAATAGGATTCAACAGAATCATATATTGATTCAACTGGCCAACAGCAGATACTATTTTGTACTGCAATATCTTTCTCCCTTATGGCCTCTCAACACAGTCTTGCAGACTTTAAAAATACACTTCAGGCCTGGAGTCTGATAGACAAACAAATGAGCACCTGTGAATCACTGTTTTCAGCCTACTCATAYTGAGGCTTTCAAATTATAAATGTTCCTTGTATTTAAGGCTAGGAAATTAATAAGGGAAAGCTAAAGGAAAGGTAACCAGGAATAAGGCTACTTTCTCTTTAAAATGCCCAGGTTTAAACTTTTTCCCCCCCAGCTTAATAATGTAAAATTTCTACGTTCTTCTAGTGACGGAGTTGTTAGTTGCAAATTACAGTGATTATAATACATTGTTAGAATATCCTGGATTGCAGCAAGCACAACCACATATCACAATCCATAGTGCAAAAAGATACAACAGACAAGTCTAACACAGGACAAGTGCCTGAGAATTACACACGTATCACCACAAAGCTGGACTCTGTGGCTGGAATGGAAGAATCTTGGCACAGAGACTGAGAACATAGAGCCCATATGTAAAATAGAGTAAAGAAGGTGAAGCAATCTTAGGCATTGGTGGTGAGAGGGAAAAGTTCAAACAAAAACACACTGCAGAGAACTAGGAAAAAAAATAAAAACCTAMGCAAGAAGTGTGGACTCGACAGTGTAGGTGAGGAGATCACTGAAGGAAGTGATGCTGTCTGACCAATGGGAAAGGAAGACTAGCCTGGCCAATTTTAAACAGAATTGGAKATTAGTGTGAGAATGAAGAATGGGAGGTCTCTGCTGGGGAAGCAGAAAACTAAGAGACCATAAAAGACATTTGGTTATGAGAAAGGAATGAGAGAATGCCTTGGAAGTAGTGCTAAAGCCTGCTATGCTGAAAAGAGGCAAGAAAAGGCAAAACAGAACCAGTACCACAAGCTTCAAGGACTGGGAAGTTAAGGCTGTTAYCAGCAACACTGGTCACAGGTAGAAACTTGGTCAGGGCCCATCTTCTAATCAACTTTTGCCTCACAGGCTGACAGCTTCCTCTCAGATCTCTGTTGTCTCTCATTCCTTGAGCCCAGAATGTTAAACATCTTGCCTGAGCAGATGAGAGAAAAGCAATTGTTTCCACTAATGTTCTGGTGGCTGCTGCAACACGAGAAGTCTGTCAAGAGAAATTCAGCAGGACCACTAAGGAATTCTGCTCAAAACAGTCTTGTCTCACACTGTCAGTGACTAAACCAATGATGACATCAAAGCCTTACAGGAAAAACACAGCTGCTTTACAATGGTTCAATTTTGCATTTTCCCATTTGACTGCTATGCTTAGTACAACTATAGGTACTGAAGACGTGGGTTAAACATTTCCTCATGGTGCTTCCATTAAAATAGCTGTGTGTGTATGTGCACATATATTCTAAGCTGAACAATGAAAGAATTTGACCTCTCCTAGACATTTCTGCACCGTAAGATCGAACACCTCACGCCGATGCGCCTTTGCAGTTTGAAAGATGACAAGAGTCAGGATGTGCAGCAGTTACTTTTAAAAAAGCTTTCCATACAGTACAGTTTTGAGCACTTGCCTTAATTGAGTCTACATCATCTGAAAAGGCTGACACTGCTTTGGGAACCTTAACTTCTCTACATTTCATTGTACAGCTGTAAGATTTCTTTCAAGAAGACAAAATGACTGTTTTACACTGGCGGGCAATGCAGGCTTTAGAGTAAAAAAAAAAATTCAAGGTCAGAAATCATTATCSAAACAGAACAGCCTTTCTCAATAGGGCTGTCTTCTGTATATATTCAGTATCAAATACCATAAGAGTGTTTAACTGTTCCTACTTCTCTCAATTCCAATAGATTGTGCAGATTTTTTAACTAAAGCCTTCACCTCAGACTGCAAGAATACCAAGAACTGCCAGAGAAAAGTCATTTAACTTTAGGGAGGGTTAAGTTTGAATGCCTATAGCAGAACACTTAGTGGTAATAATAGAATGCAAGGTGGAGAAATCGACCTGATACTGGCACCCTGAGCATGTGGAGAAGGCAGCTAGAAGAGGCAGTATTTTATACTGATGTGCAGAAAATTTGACTGAGGTGCTCTTGAGAGACAAACAGTGCTATGGCACAATCTTCACATACCACAGCTACATTCCAGGTAAATAAAATCTGCTCAGATTTTTAAGCACTGAGTTTTCAAACCTGAAATATGTTTCTGTGGTTTTTTTTTTCTCAAATGTTGTAATCATGTTAATATTATTGCATGCTGTAATTTTTCAGTATTATTGACATATATCAGTAWGTTGCATGCTGTAATTATATCAATGCTGTTGAATAAATTTCTGCTGTGGTAAAATTGGTCTCATAAATGTCAATTATTTTGTGCAAATAAATGACTGTATTGTGGTATATGCGTGCAAATGTTCACAGCTTAATGCGACATTATCAGATGTAGCTGAGTGTTCAAAAAAACAAGCTCCTACCCTCACTTATGCTCCCTTCAGGCACGAGGACAATATAGAAGCTTGAAGAAAAAAGGATTCCACTTGTGCAAAACCCTCAACATAGCCTCTCAAAAGCCTCTGTCCACGAAGGAAGGGAGTGGTTCAAGTCCCAGATGCTCCGACTCTGTCCTCAGACACTGCTGTTTGGACAGCTGTGTACTGGGACAGAACTGACCTACCTGAAAGYTCATTTCCAGCTCATCTGTAAGGGAGGGGTGGAAATGCACAGCTGAGGGTACCAGGGAAAGCAGAAACCTGCGCTGAGGTTACCTTAAAACTACTGTGAAACATCATGAGAGCTGTGTGTCTCACCCAACCCATAAGTAGGGCATACTGGAAGCAAGGAGAGGGTCAAAGTGCCAGAGTTCCTTTTAAGAAGCTCCTTTGGGAATTTTAAGTTCTGTGCTGTGTTCATTAAACAAAACCCAAAGAATTTAAGCTTTCTGTTTATCTTTCTTTCATACAGAGGAAGTACTTCAACCAAAACTAAAACTACTACTTGAATGGAAAGAACACATGCTCCTCAGAACTCAMAAGTCTGTGTTCATAAAAACACACATTAAGGGAAGATAACAGGATTGCAGACTACCTTACAGCTTTTACAGGTCATTGTCCACATTTCATTGTGGAATGGTGCCATTTTAATTCTACCTTTTTAAAGTAGGTTCTTATGATATAAACGGTTTAGTAATGCTGACACTCTAGATCATCAGTGCTGGAAAAAGTTACAGTCTATAAGCAAAAACACCTCTGCCCAGGCTTCTGGCTCTTCTGGGGCTTTGTACAATTCCCCTTATAAAGCACCAAATTAAAGTCCTATTTTTAGTACAAGTCAGGTGCTCTAACCCTTGATTTTGGAAACAAAACCCCACAGGTTATTTATTTGGAGGTACTTTCATATAAAAGATTATCAGGTGGCAAAAAAATTATTAGGATAGCTCTGAACAATGTTACTTATACTTTAGACCACTAGAAAATGATCTTTTAGAATAGGTATCACCCTAGACAAATGTAATTATTTTACTGTAATACAACCTTTACAAATTACTGTATGTATACAAAAGAGTGCCCCAAAGGTTAAATAACTTATTATACCCTACAGCAAAAGACATTTAAAATCCACAACTGATTTGATTGTAAAAAATTGATATATCACCTATTATCTTTTTCCTTACCTATTGTACAGAAAATAAAAATAACAATGTAGCTAACAGAATCTCTCAGACATTGATTCTGGCTGCTGACCAGCATCTAAGTATTGAAAACACTACTGCTGCAGAAAAGTGAGACCAGTCAGCACCTATGCAAACACACAGCTTAGCAGCAAAAGTGTCACCTAGTGATTACCATGAACTGAAAAAATACCCTGCTGAGTAATTAACTTCATCTGGGCAATTAACATAGGCTAAGTCTACAGACAAAAATAGCTATATGGGACAGAGAAAAAAGAGAAAGAAACCTAGGAAAAAAAAAAGCAGACAGAAAGAACAAGCTTAAAATAAAATAACTGTGTCTGGTGCCAGTGCCAGAGAACCACCAAACAAAAATTTGAAGTCTTCTTTATCGTGACTGTATTATCCACAGCAAAAACAGGTATCACATCAGTAGGAAAAGAAGGGCATGGGCAAAGAAAGTGCATCCTACCCACAGCAGAATAGTAAGACAAAGCTCTGCCTAAGCAGAAGAGTGAGTTGAGCCAATCATTCCTTTAAGGTACTTTTTAAATAGAAGTTTAGCAGCCATAAGGCATGTGTGTCAAAGCTGCAAAGGAGTGGTTGTGGAAGAGGCTAAGCTGCAGGTTTGTTCACACTCTCATTCCTCCCCTACTAGCAGTGCTTGGCATGGTGCAAGCTTGTCTTGTACTGGGAACACAGCTGCCGAGCCCTTCCATCCCACCAACCTTACTCAGTGCAGGGTAACTTTCTCCAAGTGACTTGACTGTGTAACACAACCTTGGACCATTACACTTTGTTATTGCTGCTGTGGTGGCCTAAGACACCCCTGCAATTGGTCCAGCACTGAGCTATAGGTTTCTGAACTCACATTAATTTTTTTTCTTCTTTTCTGAACAAAGAAATAGTCTGGAAGGGAGAAAATTACCCAGAAAGAGGAAGTTTTCTCACTCCAGAGAAGATGGCAGTATAAATATCTATTCTAGCAGAAAAGAATAATTAATCACTTTACTAAGATGAATAAAGAAACAAGATATAAAGAAGTCAACACAGCTATCAAGTACCATCTTTTAATCCCCGAATTTTTTAGAAATTGCACAGTCATAGTTTTTATTATAAAGAAGAAAGACAAAGAAACTACAAACCCTTCTTTACCTCTCTTAATATCATCCAGCTGGGGCTCTGGTGAAGGATTATCCTTCAAAGGAGAAGTTTTAGGTCCAACTGCTGGCTTGGTTGGGGCTCTGAACTGTGAAGGAGGCTGAGATGCTCGGGCAGACTGTTGCTCTATTCGGGCTTGGATCTTACTGCTGCCCTCTGCTCTGAAGAAACAACCACACACATTTAGTGGTACTGTGCAACTATGTCCAGCTTTTTCAATATCCTTGTGCTAATGCATCAYCTCTGACTTCCTTTCGTACAGATCTCTAATTTGTTTTACAAAGAYGAAGACTGAATTACAGCTTTCTGTATATAACACTTACTTTCAATAACAAAGAAACATATGCAATTACACTGCAACACTCTTAAAAAATGTATTTTCAAATCCAGATGTGGTTCAGTGATGCCAAATTCTCTACTTGAACAGCAATGAAGGTTTTAATTTAGCAATTAGCAGTTGTATTTTTAAAAAAAGAATGATCAATCATAGTAATTTAAAGTAACTACAAATCCATTCACAACAAAATCCTGCTTAAAACAGTCACAGCAAAAGAAACAATTTTCTCAGTTGCAATTAAATAATCTCAAACTGAACTCTCTTAGAGGTCAACTTGGCCAGAGTAATCACTCTTACTGCTAAATACAGCACACAAGCATTTAATTCCTGGGTCGTATCCATTTGCTGTTAGCCCTTCCAAACAGTTTAAGCTGTTTCCTTAGTGGAAAATAGTCTCCAGAATAATACTATGCCAATCTGTTCAGTTCAAACCAGGTATTTCTGCCTTTTACTGAACTTCCGATGTGATTGAGATTGCAGAGCAGTCAATACCCTTGGCAGAAAAAGAAACCCAAAAAACCAGCCACAAACCCAAAGTAGGCTCCTTTACAGCACACCATAATAAGGATAAAGGGTGTGGTGTATTTATTGCGTAACAGCAAACCCTTTGAGGTTATGGCTTTGTGCAGTACAGAGGCAGCTTGTGGATATTAGAGCTCAGTTTCTGTTCTAGGAGTGTCCCACCTCAGCAGTGTTACACTTTGTGTCTGGAAACTAATCCCATTATGTGAGATAAGTTAAACTAGCCCATGCTGAACACCCTGGGGATTCACCTGAACCACCTGTGGTACCACAGCTTGTACATGGAGCATTTACTGGGATATCTCTGCCTCCGTGAACTCTAGATTCAGCCTCACACATAACCCCCTCTCCATTCATCAGTGACATGCAGCTGTTGGGTACCACATTAATGCAGCTTAAAGTTTATCTACAGCAGAAGTGAGGAGTTGGCAAGATACTCACTGTATCAACTGGAAGGTAAAAGTCAAAGATTTCCAGTATTAATTATGCTCTTGGAACTACAGATGGTTTTATGTGGAGTAAGTTCACTAACTCCCCTGTGAATGTCATCAAGGTATTAACACTAAAAGCCCTGTTCCAACAGAGTGCCAACAGGTCGTTAAAGATCAGAGTAGCCATGGAAAATAAAAGGCACTTCTGATCTAGAAAATCAATGACTTTGCAAAGCACTATTCATCAMAATAAGGACTCCCAAACTTTTTAGTACCTGAGAAAATTTGAAGTGTTTTTACCCACTAGAGACTCAGAACTCAGCGTAACCAAACATCCCACAGAACTCAGGCCCTCCTGTACTTATTTGCTCCCTTCTGACTTAAGCTTCACCCAGACAAAGTCCAGCAGAACTGAAATTGGGAATTCAAACCTCATCTCTGATGTGCTCATATCCACTGGACAAGATGAATGCTACCTGGATGAGTTTTCACATCACTGACTCAGAGGAGTGTTACAGTCCATTTATTTTGAACTCAAGGTGTTCCTGGCAAACACCCAGCCAACTACCAACAAACTGCAACCCACATTTCTAGTAGTTTTAGCAGCTAAGGGTTCTATACTGCAACAAAGTGTTTTTAATGTAAAACGTCTAAACTTATTTAGGAGTTTTTTCTTCACAAGACATTCAAATGACTGCTTTCTCTTTATGTCTCAACCTGTGGTTCAATGATGCTGAAAGATACAGACACTTCAGGTACTTGCAGAGCAGTAGGACTGCCAAAAACTTCCCAGCTGCATACTTTGTAGCATTGTGCAGCAGAGTATTGGGTCAGGAAGGATTTCTGGCTTCATCAATTCTTCTAGGCAAAACACCATAACCCTTATTTCTACAGCTCTGCCCACCTTCACCAGCTGGAGGCTTTGTACTTGTGTTCCACTTAATATATTGCTTATCCAATATGAGAATGAGTGTTTCTTGTTCCCTAAGATTATGTTATTGGAACATCCTGACTCCCACAGGAAGCTGTAGGGAATAAACCTAGAAAGTCCAATAATCCTTTTGACAGTCTAATATTTTCATGGGTTTTTTTGGCTAACTAGAGATTCTTGAAACACATCCCATCCTTCAGCCAGCGTCTAAAGCCTGAAACGATCACAGGCGTTTCACTGCAAACWATAATTATGTCATTTCAGCTGTGCAGAATTTACAAATTCTTTACTCTTGGATTCACACTCCTATTTGCATTTTTAGGCATGATAATTGGCCATGTAAAGCTAAGGTTTGGTAATTAAACATCACTACAAAATAAGAGAGTCCTGTTTCAAAACCCAGTCTTAATATGAAACTTCAGCAATAATTAATCCTATCAATTAACCCTGTGTCCAGCTTTACCTTGTTTTCTTGACTTGAATGCTGCTACTAAGTTTTTCCAGCACATACTCCCCAGTGTCATGATTGATAATAAGCACACAGTCCTTCTGATACGGCCTTTTATTTCCTTTAAAGACAGTCATTGGTGGAGTTGAACCCTGGTACAAAGAAAGAGCACATTTTTTTTGGTTATATTACCGTGTCCAAAATGAATACTAAGAGGAAAGAATGTATGTTTTGTTCTGAAAAAGAGGCTAAGAACTTAATGTTTAGTACCTAGAGAAAATATTCATTCATGAAGAGAGAAATACAGAGAAAATGTGCAGTAGATCAGACATTTCCTCATAGCAATATTATGCCTTTCATCATTTTAAGTGTCTCTGTTGTGACAAAACATCTTCGCCATGGCTGCCTTTATTTACAGTTCTCATTCCCAAAATGAGGCTTAGACTGAGAAGCAAAAAAGACAACAAACTCATGTGGTGATACACACTGGCTAACTGGTAATGCTGAGATTATGCTCAGCTGTACTGCATCCTTGCACAGCCTGGCCCATACACTGGTTTTGACATTACAGCCAGCTGAATCCATGGTCTATCTGCATGTAATAGAATGGATACACACCTGGCCACGTCAAAAAGCTGTTATTAAGGGGTTATGTTCTCAGCCATGAAACATTCTCAGGCTTCTCTGTAATGTGTGGATACTGTATAAAAGAATGTGGTTTTTAAAAAGAAATGTTTATTCATATGTACCTTTTCACATACTGTAGGAAAGCAACCAAAATCAGGGAGCAAATGAAAAAACCCTGCACTCTCCTATATATTATTCTGAGTAGCAAAAATGAACAATCACATTTTAGCTACTCTGAAAGCAATTCCTATTCTCCATGTTGTTCACAGATAGAATATATTTGAATTTAAAATAGGTTCTGAACAGTAAGTGTGAAAAATCTGAGTTCTTACCAAAGACACAGTAAGAGAGATTCAGAAATACAATTCAGAAAGGATGTCTCAAGAAAGTCTAGTCTTCAAAGGCATGTTACATTTTTATCATTCCTACTSTTAAGAGAGGAAAGCAACATTTAAGAGAGCAAAAAGAAAGCTTAAAGTCAAATCCTGCTTGCTGTTGACATCTCAGCCAAGAAATGTATAATGCACAAACACAATGAAAATTGATCAAAGTTTGCTGGCTATCATTCTGCTACCCAGAAGCCTCCAAAAGCAGCAAAGACTGTGATTTTGGCTAAACAATAAGTAGAAGTGTGAGTGCTCAAGCAAATTAAGTCCCACTCTTCTACTTAAAACTAAATGTTTAGGGTTTATGTTGGTGCCTAAGTAACAGTGGCTTACAGATTTTGCTGATTACAGGACAGAATTGTTTTCACCTGTGAGGGGTTTTTGCCTGACAGAGTTCAAGAAGCATTTGGACCATGCTCTCAGGCACATGATGTAATTCTTGGGATTGTTCTGTGCAGGGTTAGGAGGTAGATTTTGATGATCCTTGTGGGGACCCTTCTAACTCATGATAGTCKATGATCTTCTTCTGCAGTACTCTAACAAGCAGAAATTTTCCCTTCTCCAGTCCAGATTGTTTTTCAAGTATTAAAGTCACTAAATCCACATGTAGAAATAGTACTTCAATTTATCCAAGCTGCAAGAGACACCAAAATATTTCCACCAAATAAATTATCAGAGATATTCTCAGGCACTAGGCAGTTCCAAAAAGAAAACCTCAACTCAGAATTTGAATCCTATCCAATTGTTGGACAACTGGGAAGCAAAGCAGCATCCAARAAATGCAGTGAAACTTGTCAGGATGAAACAATCTCAAAACCTCTCATTCTTTTCCAGTGTGCCAAGTGTTTTCCAGCTCTCTGTCCAGAACACAGGCAGCACTGCCTTGGAACAACATACACTGAGTGGCTTGGCTGCCTCAGCCTTTGCAGTATACCATAAACTTAAGGCTGCTCATACTGAGGGGAAGATAATCAAATCAAGTACAGAGATTTGGWAAGGAACATTACCAGTGATGCTGCTCAACACAAAAAAATGAATGAGCAACTCTGTTTCCAACTAATCCAAGATGAATGCTGCTGTTAGTTGTGCTGTTACCTGCTCTCCAATAGCACTACCATGCTCATCATTTCTATAGACAAAAACTCACACAAAGGAGTGTCTGACCTCCTGCAGCACTGAAGGTGACCCAAGCCATATAATGAACAGGAGCAGGGTGAAGCGGGCTACCGCTTCACTCAGTGAGAATTATCACAGTACCATCATCTACCAATTAAAACCACAGGCATGCTGGGAAGAACAATACCAAAAGGATTTGACACACAGCTTCCAAACTGACTGGTGCCCCCCTGCAGCTACCAGACCCATTGATGTCTGTGAATTCTGGTTTATTGGCTTGACACATAGCATTAACTTCAGCTAATAAACAAATCCAGTTCCAGCACACAAGCACTTTCTTTTGTTTTGGTAAGGAAACCACTGAATCTTCAATTACAAACCAGCTGCACCTATAAACAGACTGATCACTTGTTTTATTGCTGTTTGACCATCATCCTCACACAGTAGATCTTTATGGCATCATTAGGGAAGGAAGTGGATGGGAARCTTCTTCATGGCCACTCACCAGGACTGTCCCCTTGTTTCCCCTGGTAAAGCAAAAGGCAGGGAACCCTCTATGCCCTATCTGTACATGATTGAGTAAAGGCAGGAGCATGCTTACAGGTCTGCCTGTGGGTTCTGAACATCCRACCTGAAGCCTGAGTTACATTGCCTTTCTTCAGCAAGACACTGCAYTAAAAATGGATGGGAACCAAGTGTACAGCTTCAGATAATAGTAAAAGTCTCCTTGCCTTTCAAGGAAGAGTAGGAAGGAAGGAATYAAAAGTAAAGAACAACTTGGCAACCTTACAAGCATAGCCCATTACAAASATCCAACTGTACAGTTCTTTCCTAAGGTAAACTACAAGTCCATCCGCTTAAATACTGAACCCCCAGTGTTAATAAAGAGAGTGAAAATAGTATTTACATTAGACTKTAACAACACTGCACATTTGTTGGAGAGTAAACAGGAGCACATATATAAGAGACTTACTGGAATATGTGGCAAAGTGATGGTAACATCATCTCCTTTACCCACTTGGAGATCCCCCTCACAAGACGTATCAATTGATGCTGGCTTAAAATCATCTAAAGAGGAAAACAATTATGATTACATTTGTTAGTCTCCAGAAGCATCAATATGCCCTGCAAAGAGCCACTATACATTTACTGTGATTACAGGGAATGGTAAAACACACACTAGTGTTTACAACAGGGCAGAATAACACACCAGTACATTGTGTCTACATGTAGCAACTCCATCATGTGGTGGTACCATATTCTGAGCTTCCTTTTTAAAATGGAAATAAGGTTCCCGATCTTCTGTTTGAACAGCAGACTTCTCCAAACCCCAGGCTTTGAGTGGCACTTGGTTTCACAGGCAACTGTAAAACTGTACCAATCAAACTCAAGAGAGTAATAACTTCCAAAACCCTGGGCTCTGCTTAGCTCTTGCCAATTGCAAACCTGAGGACTCCTCTGTGACAAACAGTAATTTCATGACACTTGTGGAGGCTGGTAAACTGGCTGAGAAGCTGACTGCAGTCCCCTTGAAGGACAGCCCATGAGCAACAACCTTTCGGTCATGGTGAGGAAAAAGCTTCCCCCAGAATGCACTGTCGCCATATGTTGATTCTATGTATCCCATTGGCCCTTCCCCTTTGTTCCATCCCTGTGCCCTCATCTCATTCGTTCTGATGTTCTGCCCCACCCCTCGCTATCCCTATATAAAGCCCTGCTCCCTGAACCCTTTCCTGGCAGGAGCTCAATRAAGACCCTCTGTGGAACCCCRTATRAAGACTCTGTCCCTTCTRCCCAGGATGTCTTTTTAAAGACACTTCTCTGGGAAGGTCAYAGCACTCTCACCAGAAGACTCTGTCCCTTCTACCCAGGATGTCTTTTTAAAGACACTTCTCTGGGAAGATCACAGCACTCTCACCACCTCCGCCTGCCACGACAACTGTAGCTTTGAGTGGCACTTGGTTTTACAGGCAAGTGTAAAATTGTACCAATCARACTCAAGAGAGTAACAACTTCCAAAACCCTGGGCTCTGCTTAGCTCTTGCCAATCGCAACCCTGAGGACTCCTCTGTGACAAACACCAATTTAATGACAYCCACTTATTTAGTCTTACTGATATTTCAGTAATTTCTTTAACAGCCATCTCGCCTCCACAATAGCGCTAAAAGCTCCACATGGGTGGAGGAGATCTCAGCTCTCACTTATGAGGAAAGAGAGAGGTRCTGATCTTACTTCAGCAGCTTCATGCTGGTCCAAAGCCACTGCGGACAGAAAGCATCAGTAAGGGGAGGCACTGTACTGGCTTTAAACTAACACTTGTTTTAGGTATTTTTGCTCTGTTGTACAATGCTTTGTCTCCCCACCAAGGCATTTCTGTTTAATGTATTCATTTGAACTGAGAACGTTTTAAGTCAGAAGTATTTCCCCCTCATTATTCTGTTGTGCTGGAGAGCTATAAAAAAACCAGAAAAAAAGCCTATCAGAACCTTTAATATCTTGAGAGAGGATTTAGACAAATTGAAATAAAATCACACAGCTATAGGCTMGTTTGCCTTGTGTTTGTTTTTATAAGAAGCCTGCATTCAACTCTAGCATCCCTGCACCTGAAGAGGTGCAATTATATTCACGATCAAGGCTTTTAATTACTGCATTAGTTATGAAATTAATACCTCAGAACAAATTTAAAATATAATTCCACTATGAAAAACACATTTGCAGGAGAAAAACTCCGAACCCTGGCTTGTAATGAATTCTCATTAAGAGGATGTTAATACTTAATTGAGTTTTACTTTGACAGCACAACAAGCAGAATCAGACACACTTGACTTAATCCTCATGCCTTAACTGCTAGATCAAATCATAGCCTTCAATTTCATCTGAGCAATCTGTTTCTAGCTATTGTTTCCCACCTACTTTATGTGCAAGCTTGCTAAATAAAATAAGCCAGCTGTACAAGAGATAGTGTCTTTGCCAAAATGGGATCAAGAGTTCCAACAGCACAGTCATCAACTTAAAAGGAATATCACTACCAGACTTCTTTCTTAAGCACAGCAATATAGAGTTACTTTAAACAAACACTCAACTAATTGTTCTCATTTTGTTAGCACGTGCCTGGCTAATCCTCATGTAGATGGAGATCACATATTTCCCTCCAAATATACCCACAGCTCTTTTCCCAAAAATCAGATGTTTCAAGATGTGTTTTTCAAGGATAATCCAGTTTCTCAGTACAGGAATGAAGTATCTTAAGAAGGTTGAAACAAATGTAGCCTACAAAATCCTGTCATTGTAGTTTGCGTGAAGAGGATTATGGCAATAATATAATGTTTGGAGCCCAGATAAATCATTCCAGAACAACAGTTAGGGGAAAAATATACCAAGACAATGAAGAAATCTCATTTAAAAGTYACAGATGGAAGATAGAGCATTCAGAAAGATCTTCTGAAATAAAACTGCATTCTTCCAGCTGCAGATCTTCAGACTTTGGCTTTGCAATCTCTTAGGAAATTGGTTATCGAAGCACTTTCCATTCTAGAAATCCARGATATTTCCACCTGGATATAGTCTGGGTTTAATTCACACAGGATCAGGCACTCGGGTAACCAGTATCACTGAAACTACTATTTGTGGTGTATGAATAAGGGTAATGAGACCAGGCCTATATTTGTTCATCTAAACCAAAATATCCTACTGTTTTTGTATAAATTCCCCACTTTCATAGAAAACTACTAAATCATAAATTTAGTATTTTTTACATTTACTCTGATGGTTTACCAGTCATTTTAGTAATAAAAACTGGACTTGTTTTGCTCAGATTTCTCGCCCCACCGAATTCAAGTACAGTAATACAATGAGTTCCTCTTCAAAACAATCTACCTCAGGATTTATCTTGCATTTATTAGGCGTTACTGTAAGTGTCTGAGTCCCTTCTGCTTGCTTTCCTGGCATACTGATTTATTACAGCTGGCTGGAGCCGGGACAGCCAGGGACAGCTCTTCTGGGATGCACATTGCTTCATCAGGAAAACACCCAGCTAAAAACCCAACTCTGGATGCTCGGGCTGCCTCTCCAGGCCGCGCCTGCGGTGGCACCTGTCCTGCAGTTAATTGCCACAAAGAGAAAAACACAAGATGGCAAAGCCACCCCTTACGGGAGGAACTCTTCATGCTTCCGAGCGATTAATGGCAAACTTTCTAAAGCTGTTCCTTCGCCTTGGCCTGCCTCGTTCAAACCCCCTCCCCGCCAGCATCCACGTTCCTCCTCCTCCCGGGCGGGACCCCTCTGTGGGGAAAACACTCGTGGGGAGGAAAGACAGGCGCCGAGGGAGCAGGAAAGGGGGAGACGGGTGTGGAGGGACAGCAGGGAACCAGGGGGAGCAGGGCGCTGAAGGGGATAGGAGGGAAGGGGGGAGACGGGCGATGAGGGGGCAGGAGGGGAGCGGGCAGGAAAGTGGGGACGGAGCGGGGACGGAGCCCCGCGATGGCGGAGCGAAGGAGGCGAGGGGAGCAGCGGGGTGGGCGCGGCAGAAGGAGCAGCGCAGCCGGGGGACGGGACGCGAGCGGGGAGGAAGAGGCGGCCGCGGGGGAGGCGCTCACAGCGGATGGTGTGGAAGGAGGCCTTGGGCCGCCGCTCGAAGCTCTCGCCCAGCTGCAGCGGGTGTTCCTCCTTGTCCAGCAACGAGTTCGCCGAGCCGTTCATGGCCCCGCTCCCGGCCCGGCCGGTCCCTTCCCTCTCCTCCGTGCGCTGYCGCCCGGCGTCCTCCCGGAAATTCTTGGCTTTCCCTTCCGGGAACCTCTGCGGGGCTGGCAGCGGGTACGGCGGGGCGAGGCGGGCGCCCGGGGCCGGGCTGGGGCTGCTGCTCCGGGGAGGGTCCCTGGGGAGGTGGGAGCCCGGCGCTCCCCGCCCTCGGTAGGGCAGGGCAGGGCAGGAGGGGCTTTCCTTCCCTTCCCTGCCGGGGTATCCAAGCCCTCGGTAGGGCAGGGCAGGAGGGCCTTTCGTTCCTTTCCCTGCCGGGGTATCCAAGCCCCGGCTACGCTGGGGCAGGAGCTGCTGGAGGGAAGCCAGTTCCGCGTGGGGGGACCGGAGGATCACACGGAGGTGTTACATGTTTGTGGGCTTAGCTCTGGATTAAACACCTTTAAAAGGCTCTTTCGCCTAAGCATGGGCTGTTGCGACTGAGTTTATCATCGCGCTGCCTTCCCACCGCAGCAGAGGCGTCACTGAAAGGACTGGCTCGCGTTTGTTCGCGTTTGCGCTCCTTCTGTGATGAAATAATGGAGCGTGCCTGGGATATAGGCGTGTGTAGAAATACGGCAGAAATGTTGCTGATTAAGTTTTTGTTTGTTTGTTTTGATGGTATGCTCTTCTTGAAGGGATATCCTTTCAAAGGAGCCTCTTCATAACCTCTTGCGCTGTTCTTGGAGGAAAAGAGGGTGTATCTGTGACACTGGACGAAACATGCTTCCGTATTTTGTGTTTGTGTCATGACGTATATATCATGATAGCATCATATATAACAAGTACATACAATCCATGATATGTGTCATAGAATGTATTTTGTCATAAGATAAAATACATAAGTGAAGTAGTACTCTTGTGTGTTTGTTTGTTTTAGGGTGTGTGTTGTTGTGGTTTTCTCATTTGACACCAATGCCTGGCTCCGGGCACTGATGTACACGAGTGGTGTGTGTTTGCTGCCGGGGCTTCCCTGGGAGTTACAAGGCCGTGCAGGATTTAATTGCCATGTTCCATCATCCAGGATCTGCATGTTCATGACAAGGCAGATGTCAGAACCAGTTTAACATCAGAGAAAATACTTGACTCCCTTCCCAGCCTGTGTGAAGCTCTTTTTGTGAACTTCTGAAAATGAAACCACCTGTGATTGTTAAAACCAGCGTGAATCCTCAGGAGGAGGCAGTGGGATGAATGCTGGCACAGCCAGCTCTGGGCCTTTTGGCCTCAGTATTGCTTTTGTTCTCTTCTTTAGGTGATGCAGTGTTATAAATGCTGTTGTTTTCACCAGTGTTTTCTCACAGAGCTGAGAGCAGGAAGGAGAAATGCTAATATGAATACACTTTGTTTCATTAATTTGAGTGTGACTTTAAATGTCATCTGTTCTTAAATTACCTTTTTTTTCTGAAGTGTTCTAGGTGAGGTTAATGAGAAACAAAGCCCTTGCTTTCCCTCTCAAGTCTCTTTTAGTGAAAATTAGAAAGTTAAAGCTGCACCATCTTTTTCTTGTTGGGTAGCTTCCTAGAATGCAGGGGGAAAACCAGGAGACTCTGAAGTATCTTCTTTAACTTTGGCATCAGTGTGATGTTGTATACAGTTCTTAGTTTAGATGAAGGTTTTTCTGAAATTAAGAGAAATCTGGTGACATATGAGTCCATGGGCCAGGACAGATCGCTTAAGTTGTGGTAAGTGCATACTGTAATTATTTCTCATTTTTAATTCTGCTTCTAGATCCTCACTTATTTTACCTAAGTTACGTGATGGAACCATACACTAAGGAAAAAAAATCATCCTTGGGTCTCTGGTGTTCGTGTTTGTGTGAAAGAATCTAAGATGTTTCAAGAAAAGGCGTCAGTGAATTGCTTAAATATAGTACCAACACCTACTGAAGATGGTGCTTTCCAAAAGAAAGGCCATAGTGCTCGAATCCTTAGCCCAGAAGAAGCAGAAAAACTGGCAAAAGATCAGGTTTTGGTGTCTGAGTTCAAGCAGCTAAAACTGGAGAAAGAGGCACAGAAGAACTGGGATCTATTTTACAAAAGAAACAGCACCAACTTCTTCAAAGACAGACATTGGACAACCAGAGAGTTTCAAGAGTTAAAGGCATGTCGTGAGGTGAGATCTGTACAGTTCTGCTGTAAAATATGAGGTTGATTGTTTCCAATCAGTTGTTTCCAGGGGAGTGAATGATATTTAGAACAAAGCCATTTGGGTAAGAGCTGACACATGTAAAGTTTGCAGTGCCCTGTGTTTTCTTTTAATATCAAAGATAACTTCTCAGAATCATATGCATCGGTTTCGTTTCAGTGTGTAATTGACCCTTACTGGATGGGGGTGCTGCTCATAGCATCCTGGATGCTGAGAATGCAGTCTGGAATATTTGGTTTTCGAGTCCTAAAGTAGACAGYTTGTCTCTGTGTGTGCAAGCTGGTGCACTTCAGTACTCTGCTTTAGAGAAAAGCATCCAGAACTGCAGGCTGACTGCTGAACAGTTAAGGGGAATAGCCAGATGCATCTGTTGTTCCTTACAGCTGAATGAAAGACAAGACAGAAATAGCACAAGTCTGTTGATTACTTAAGAGATAGATGACTGAAGAAATATTAATATGTTCTAAAATGATTTCTAATTTTGTGGAAATTCAGGATGTCTGAGTTTTAATGTCAGATTATACAGTGGCTGTCTACTTTGGTTTTTTTTAAGAATTGTAATTAAAATTTATTATAGCTTTTAAAATGCTGGTTGAACAGTGCCTCTGCTCATATGATGAGAAAACAAAAATTATGTTTTGTCTTCTATTGCTTCCTCCCCAGTTTGCAGATCAAAAGCTGACCATTCTGGAAGCAGGCTGTGGGGTTGGGAACTGCTTGTTTCCACTCTTAGAAGAAGATAAGAATATTTTTGCATATGCCTGTGATTTCTCTCCTAGAGCTGTTGAGTATGTGAAGGTTGGTGTGATATTTGGAACTTCTTTTAGAGTGTTTTTTAGAAGCTTCTAAAATTACAAATGACTGTAACAACAGACTTCTCTTGGCTTCCTTTTTGTAGGAAGGGTAGAATATGCTTTGCCAAAAAAAATGGAGACTGATGCATTTCAGTGGAGATCCTATGTAAGAAGCCAAATCATTGCTCCAGACTTGGCTTTTCAGTGTCAAATTAGAGCATTATGGTATATTACTTGAATGTTTTATGAMGATAGTGGTTTTTGGGTGCACTATGTCTCTGCTGACTGCAGTAAAAGCAAAATTTTGTTTGTCATGGAAACTTGCCCTTAATAGAGGAAGCCCCAAGGAGAACCTTAAAAACAAGGCTGGGAAAATTATTGTGAACGGGATTTGTAACCTGATTAGGAGTAGGTAATGTTTACACTTAGTCGTGGGTACTGCTGTCCAAACTGGAGCCTTGCAGCAGGGCTGGGGGGGCTTTGGGCATTAAAAGTCACTATAAAGTTTGTAATCACAGGTAAATTTCTATATATCTGTTAACTGAAAGCATTGTGACCAAGACCCACAAGACACAGACTGCATTTATCATGCAAGAGGTGGGAAGAAATGCCTGTGGCAAACAGAAGAGGACAGCAGCTGCCTGGGATGCTGTGGCTGCACCCTAAGATGAGGTTGGGCTGAGCCTGTACCCTGGGTTTTGGATGACTTAATGTCATCTGCCTCCATGGTTCTTGCTGAGTTTATTTTTTGCCAAGACTGGGTTTTTTTTTTTCCACAGCAAAACTGTGGGCTAGAGGATCCCAGCTGCAGAGTGTGTGACAGGAACCCCAACTGTTTGCACTCTACCTGTAGCTCAACAGCTTTACTTTCATCCCYCTGTAATATGTAATTTCTTTAAACAGTCTATGTGTTCTTTAAAGATTAGAAGCAGTTGTAAAACAGAAATAGTATGTTTTCTGAATTGTCTTAATGCATGTTCCTTCTCAAATTTGTGGGAATAGGCTATTCTACTAGTTGTAGTTTCACTATTGTAGTTAGCAGCAAAGCATTGCTGATAGCAGTAGTCACCTGTTGGAGGTTAATATTAATCTTGCTTTGTGTTTTGTGTCTCTCTACTGATTAGTTTCACAAAATTTTTACTTTATTGTAGCAATAAATGCTGCTAATTTTCAATGAAAGCTTGCTCTTTTAATTTCCCTAGAAAAATGCCTTATATAATACTGAAAGATGTAAAGTGTTCCAGTGTGATCTTACCAAAGATGATCTTCTAGACAATATACCAGCAGATTCTGTGGATGTTGTCACACTTATATTTGTGCTTTCTGCCATTCATCCTGACAAAATGCATCTTGTCCTGAGGAACATTTACAAGGTAAAACCAGCTGATTTTACAGCCTTTAAAGCACTTTCCTTCTTTTTAGCTCAAAAGTATTATTTTTTTTTCCTGAGAAAATTACTCTCTTGCAATGGTGAGTTTTCATATTATATTCCATGGATGTATTTCATTAGTTCACCAAGTATGCAGGACTAAAACAAATTTTACAGTTTCCTTTTTTTTCTGCTGGTATTGTGAGATTGTTTGGATTGAGGCCTAATTCATGCTATCAGTGTAACAAAAATATACATAAAATATGGCCTTAATGTACTTGAAAGGGGCTTACAGGAATTATGGAGAGAGATTTCTACAAGAAAGAGCACGTAGTGACAAGGAAGCGGGAATGGATTCAAACTGAGAGTGGGTTTAGATTAGATAGTAGGAAGATTCTTTAGGGAGGTGCTGGTACAGCTTGCCCAGAGAAGCTGTGGATGCCCCCCTCCTGTAAATGTTCAAGGCCAGGAGAGATGGGGCTTTGAGCAGCCTGATCTGGTGGAAGTTGTCCCTGCCCATGGCAGGGGGGTTGGAACCAGGTGATCTTTCAAGCCTGTTCCATCCCAGACCACTCTCTGACTCTGTGATTTTCAAGCTGTGACTTGGGTTGTATGCTATGAATAATGTTTATATATTGCAGAGCTGTCTGTGTTCATAAGGTGTGAGTGATAGTGAGCCAAAATTAACTTCCAGAGATCCAGTGACCTGCAGTTAGGATGTTGCTGTTATTGTGAAACATATTTGACCTGTGGTGATTTAACAGTGGAGTGTTCAGAAGTCAACAATAATCTAAAGAAACTCACCCACCTAAGCTGTCTTTGTTAGTTGGCAGACTAGGACAGGCCCATCCAAAGGGTGCTTTAAACAACCTGAACTRGGATTGTTCTGAATTTTCCTGAGATGTCACGTATTGACTGCAGAGGAAAACAGTCGACATATTTTTTACTATTGCATATGTGTGTCTTAAGGGTCTTGTATTTCCTGATATTATTTGGCTTATTATCAGCAGTTTGAAAAAGGAATGTTAGGGGTTTTGTTTGTATATCTCCAGCTGTTTTCCAAAATCTGGATTGGTTCTTAGCTCATATAAATGTTTAGATATCTAAAATCAGCATGGGCAGTAACCATGTATTTATAAATTCTAAACTCTTTATAGCTTGCTTTCTTTACCAAAAAGCAATTTAAAAAAGTCCAATATGCACTTTGCTTAAATGGTTTCTTATTTATTTCGCAACATATTTCAACATGTTTCTTTCTCTCATGAAGAAAGAAATGTCACAAAATATTCCAAATTTTATTGTTAACCATTAAACAAAATCAGGTGCTAAACAGGATACTAGCCAACAGAAAAAAGTGCCCTGATGGGAGTTTTTGTTAAACTGTATATTTTCTTCTTTTCTCTGTGTTTGAAGAGTGTTGCTAATTGCTAAGTTGCTAATTCAGCTGATCAGCACCCAAATAGGTATTCTAAAACTAGTTGTAGTCTTTTATTCATGGGGAAATATTTTTAAGAGTTGATCCAGTTTTTGCACCACCTTTTTGTTGCACAGGGAATGAATTGTATATTATATCTATCTATAGATATAGATATCTATCTTGCTGTTGTGTTGACCATGCTAGTCTGCCTTGTGTTAGTTACCTATGTCTGTATGTGTACACCAATAAATATACCTATATATGACTAAATCTGTTTAGCTTATTAAAGCATGTGTGTATTATGTGGCAGGTATTAAAACCAGGCAARTGTGTCCTGTTCCGAGACTATGGCCTGTATGATCATGCAATGCTCAGGTTTAAATCAGGCAGCAAACTTGGGGAGAACTTTTATGTCAGACAAGATGGGACAAGGTCGTATTTTTTTACTGAAGGTAAGACATGTTGTAGAGTGCTTTCTTTTCTGTGCATCTTCTGTTCAAACTTTCTCCAGCAAACTGCCAACATGCCCATGGAAGTTTTATTTTCTGTGGATGAACTGTTAAATTGTGGTTTATTTCATTTACCATTCTTTTTGGGAAGAAGCAGTTATTTAGACTGGAAGAACTTTGTTGAGCACTTTCTTGTTTATAAGCTTGTTGTATATGCTATAATTCTCCAAGAGCAGGAGTTTGTGAATTAGCTGAATTTCATTCAGATTTGTTACCTAAGGGGAAAAGACCTGTGTTCAGTAAGAGAATGAATCATCTTCATGAAGCAAGTAAGCAGTTCTTTTGGCATCATTTTTTGTACAGGTGARCAGGATGAGGTCTATTGACTTCTAAGAGCAGAACCATGACTGCAGCACTGAGAAGCTCGTGCACAAATCCTGCTGGGATAGCACTGACTAGCTGTGGTCACTCTGTCTTTAGGGTTTGTTTTTTAGTGAAGACAATGCAAAAAACTATTTCCATATGATACAGTGTTTAGTTTTTGTTCAGTGCTCATAATGGTTTAGGAGGAAGGGTAGTTAYTGCAGTTTACTGGTGGAGAATTTGAAGCACAGAGACATGAAGGAATTTGCTTAGACTCTCACAATGAATTGGGTTTACAGATTGGCTGTAGCTTCTAACTCCCAGTTCCTCATGCAAAACACTACTCTCCCCATCGCTTGTAGAGCATTGTGTAACAAGAGCTGTGAATTTATTTCTGTGAAGTTCTTTGTTCTAGTCTAAAGTAAGATACAGCTGCTGAAGAGACCGATTTGGAGCCAAGTAAATGTTATTCATATTTTATGCCATAACATATTGACTAATTGCTTCTGATACATAAAACCCATTAATCTTGTCTGAGCTACCCCTATTCTTCATAGGAGGATGATGAAATCTAAGATAATGCAGTGCTACAACTTCATTGAAGCATTTCTAGAACTGTTATTTATTGAGTGATTTTTAGTTCTGTTTAAACAATTTGCTCTTACAAAGAGAATGAATGCTAAAGGGAACAAATAAGAGGCTGACCTATCTGTGGAWTTTTAAACCTCATTTATATTGTGTTTTACAATAGTTTCTGAATGAGAAGTTTCTTGCTAGTATGCATGTTTCCCTTGCAAGAAGAATTGAGGTAGGAATGAAGAAGAGGAAGGAAGGAGAAAAGAGAGTATTTTATATTGCTCATGTCAGCAATTRTTTTTCCTTGGGCTGGTCTGTGACTGTCTCATAGATCACCTCTACTCCCATTTTTAATCATTATGATCTCATTCATTTCACAGATTTTCATATAAGCATTGCTTAATACTTGGGAGTTCTTTTGTTACTGGAGACATGACTCCCATCATTTCCACAGAGSTTGCAACCCTTGCTATTTTTCATTTCTTTAGCCCTACTTTGGAACACCGAGTTTATTGCTGCATGGGGTGACTTGAATTATACTTGTTTATAATATGGCAGATGGCAACACCAAACTTCTTCCATGGGAAAAAAAATCCATTCTTCTGCTGTTTGAAATAATATTAAATTTGTGRAGGAATGCATGGTTGTAGTTTTGTRTTATGAAATATGTGCAACTTCCTTACAATAAGATTTCACTAGGTCCACAATGGAGTGCTGTTTATTTATATTTCATTGGTGTGGGTGCCCATTTTACATGAACATGCAGYGTTTACAGCCATGGTGGGCTTGGGTTGTTATAATCCTGCAGTGCCACCAAAGTGGGTGGTCTCATCTTCCTCAAGACACCATCTCTGGTGGTGCTTCCTGTACCCACATGATCACTGTTTCATCTAGCTAATCCCCCTRAGCAGTCAAAAATGAAATGTCTTTGTTTTCTATCAAGTAACAGAAGTTTAGAACAGTTTAAATTTACTGTGGAATTGCTGCCTGAGTAAGTGAACTGAGGTGCAGGAAAGGAAAAATTGTGATTTTTAATTAACATGACAAGTCAATAGCATGAGCATGAGACCTTCCTGCTGCACAGGTCACTCTGTTTGTGAGGTGCTTCTGCCTTCCTTAAGTGAAATAGGTTCTGAGTAAAATTTTTTTGTTTATGGAAAATACTTTCAGTTCAACTTAGTGGAGTCTTGGTACCACCATATCCTCTTTACCATTTTGTCAGTTTTTCTGTTGAGCAATTGCATGTAATATAGGGTGTTATTCTTCCCTGAGCAGAGGTGCATCTGCACAGCTGGATGACCTTTGAAATATTTGTGGTAAGTGATGTATTCAGCTAGTGAAGGTCAGCTGCACAAACGGAAAATGCACTGGTGTCAGTCACAATGAGAATGACAAGGCTTTATAAAAATAAGAAATGTGGCAATTTTTGGAAATTCAACTGAGTAACTAGCTTAAGCCCCAGTTTTACAAGCTGTTTTGCTTAGGTTGATGTTTCCAAAGGAGATCTTTATTGATTTTTATTCAGCAGTCTGCCCACATAGAACAGCTTGAAATCTGAAAGCCTGTGTGATTTTCATGCTGTAACACATAAGAACATATGCTTACATAAATGCTGTCTGGTGTTTTAAAAATAGCTTAAACATAATATTTTATCTTTGGGTTTTTTTTTTTTTAATTCTCTTTCAGAGTTCTTATCTCAGCTTTTCAAGGCTGAGGGATATGAGCAAGTGGTCAATGAATATGTGCAGCGAGAAACTGTGAATAGGAAAGAAGACTTGCGTGTTCCAAGAGTTTTTCTTCAAAGCAAGTTTCAAAAGCCTCTCAGGGAGATATAAGTTCTTGTCCATCAGCAACAGCATTGCTTGTTTGAAATGGARACCAGCTGTGTGCTCATCTTTCTGGTGAACCAAAAATGTTGGCATTCAGTAGCTCTTGTTGGTTTCCATCCTAGGATACAAAATATGAATTCTATTTCTAATTCAATTTTAAGATGGTTTAATGATGCAGGCAACCTGTTGAGCATCTGTATTCTTGCTTCTAAAATAAAACCTGTGCCACATTGTTGGAGGAGCAGGTAAAGCATGTAAATAAACTTCTGTTTTTATTAAAAACTATTTTTAAATAAGTATCCTGTGTTTCTTGTCACTTGTGATTTTTGAGGCTTGTTATAGTATTTCATTTACTTTCAGTACTTGTAGGACTTCTGAGTGTACTTTCTCAGATACAGGAATGAAACAGACTCAGTGAGCAGTATAGTATAAGCTGCCTTAATATTTTAATAATGGTATCTTTTTAATATGCTCAGCATTTAGATGTGTAAACAAATGTTTATATTCTAAGGCAGATCCTAATTTATCTGATTTCATGCTTGAAGAAGCATGTTAGTGGATCAGGTTGTATTTATCCTGTATTAATTTAAGATGTTCTTCATTTAATGTGCAGAAATATTTGAAGTTTTACAAGTCAGTTTCCTGTTTGAAACTGAAATCAGCAAGTCAGGAGTACTTTCTTTGATATGCAGTGTAGTCAGCTGCTTCTTTCCTGGGCAGAGGTCTTAATTCTTTTCCATCACTCCCAGGAAAGTTGTGTTGGTCTTTGCTCTCTCTTCCTGGCACTAAAAGCCACAGTACTGTTGCCGCTGCAGATGTAACTGCTTGAAGGAACTTCATCCTTTCCTTACAGCTCTTTGCACTGTGGCACTTTGCACTGCAGGACCTTTTCTGTGCTCTTGGATGATGTAATTTCAAAATCATGCCTGGGTCTKTAACCTGCATTTTGAGCAGCTGCACTGCAGCAGAGGAAGCCCAGAAGTATCCGGTGCCTTGTGCAATGGCCTTTGCTGATCCTGTGTAATGTACACAGTTTGCAACAGGGGCAATTCCAGTGAAATACTAAGGGGAGATCAAATGCTGTGGTAGGGCCCAGTGAAGTTTTGGAGCCTTCATTCTTGGGAATACTTGGAAAAAGACTAGCCAAGCCTTGAGCACCCTGTGACTTTGAGGGTGGCCTTGTTCTGAGCAGGGGTTTAATCTCTGGCTGGATGTATGATTATGTGATTGCTTGACTCAAGCTGGCATTCCACTGGACTTGTGTGCTGTTAGATGACCCAGTCATGAACATCTGATGTGGACCAGAGGTGACTTTTCCCTCTGTTTATGACATAGGATATAAAAATGATTTTTTTTCCCAGGCTCTTAACACTGGGTGTATTGTGCATGAAACGAAAGAAGTAATAATTTTCCAGCCTGAAGCTTAATGTTACAAAGTTAACCAGTCAAATTTTTTTTAACAAATTGGAGCTGCCAAAGGTCTTATTCAGTTGATATGGTTAGAAATAAATTTGCAACATATCACAAATCTTTGGCCTCAGAGAAAAAAAATGCTTAAATCATTCACAATTCTCTTAATGACCCTTTGAGGAGGGTTATTACATGTCATCTCCTTTTTTTTATGGAGAGTATTATCCCAGAGATTTATGCATTGCTGGCCCCTACTGTGCAACCCATTAGCTCTTTCTGCCATGCTAGTAATAAATATCTAGCAACACTTACAGTAAATGAAAAGCTATTGCTAAAAAGAGATATAATGGTGACAGCASTATCCTAATCTGAGTTATTGTTATTTGGTGGCCTTCAACAGCACACGTTCATCTTTAGCATGGCAGTTTTGCAATGACTGTATGTAGTCTGAGCTCTGTTGATATTTAGTGGTGCTTGCAGCCTGTAACTCCAAGTGCCTTTCAGGAGTGCAGGCTTGGTCCTTTTGGAGTATACAGCACATAAATGAGACTGAAGGAATGCCTTGCATGGTGCTTTATCATGGGGCTGTGTGCTTGCCATCACATGCAAAGGCAAGTGCAATGAACTGCTCATCCCCAAAAGGAAATGAGATGTAGGCAAGAAACAAAAATACTAATCAGAAGAACTGAGTCAGCCCAATAGATTTAGTTAATAGACTCAGACAGCCACTGAGTTCCTTTTTACACTGAACTACTGCCAGAACAATAATTCATGTTTTTGTGTGTGGCTATAGCTTCAGTATTTCTGTGTACACTTTTTTGTGTAGCAGCATGTTAAATGGAGTGCAATATTTCTAACTTTCTTTATTATATCTCATTCAGTCTCATTTCCAGTCAGACCTGCAAAATGAAGTAGCATGCATTAATGCCCCTGCCAGAAAGATCATCTGCTATAGTTCTCATAAAGCAGATGTTGTTTGGAGATGAATGGTCAGRAAGGTTAATTTAGTTTCTATGACTCTGCTTCTGTGGACTTTAAATCATGGCAAATTTTTGTAACTGTGGTAAAGTTTGAGGAAGTTGAGTCAGCTTTAAAAAATCCTTGCTTCATCATGTGAGACATAGTAACATAGAGACATAGATGGGGTGCATGTGGTTGCTGCAGTGCTGACYAAAGGGGATCTACTCCCCCAACTCTTCAGCTTTCCCAAGCTCAAGTAAGCTCACCAGCAGCACATGCCAACAATACCTGTACCTTGTACCCTTACTTGAACAAACTGCAGTGATAGGACAAGGAGTTACTGGTTCAGAAAGAGGGGAAATTGAGGTTAGATWTATGGAAAAAATTCTTTAGTGTGAGGGTGGTGAAGCACCAGAAGAGCTTGCCCRGAGAAGCTGGGAGTGCTCCTTCTCTGACAGTGTTCAAGGCCAGTCTGGATGGGGCTTGGAACAACCATGGCAGGGGGATTGGAATTAGATGCTCTTTAAGGTCCTTTCCAACCCAAATCATTCTGTGTAGAACTGTCCTTAGGGAGATGTAGTAATCAGGGATAATGGTGTTAAAATGACTTGAAAAAAGCATATATGCACTGAATCATGCTCACCTTGCACAAGCAAGCCACTGTGCTGTGATTGTAATAAATGTCCTGATTGTTCTTTGATTTGTCTGCAGTCAGTGGAGGCTGCTGAGATGACTCAATTGTCTGTAGAAGACCTGCTTTTTGTTCCCCTTRAGATGAACCAGCTGCTGCATTTGGCAAGCATAAGTAGTAAGTTCCTTTATGCCAACACCCTGTTCTGAGCAATATTTAGGGTAAAAGGAAATAATTGTTGAAGTAATGGGACTGAGAAAATCCATTTTTTTAAATTATTTGGTGCCCTGAGCTTAATAAAGTTTAATAAAGTTTGAACTTGGATTAAGGTTTTTCCTGAAGTCAGGGAATCCTAAATGCCTCTTTCTTAGTGTGGTATTCTCTGATGTCTCCTCCTGGAATTGGACAGCATGTATTAAGGAATGATGTTAATGAGGACATGGCTGAGGTCTGACTGTCATCTATTTTCATCAAATTTACAGAAGTATGAAGTCTGAGTTCTCTGACATTGTGTGTCCTTTCTTTCAAAGGACAGCTTCTGTCAAATTTGGTTGATGTAGTCTGATGTGTGACAACAAGCTAGGACTAGACAGAAATCCACACAGGTGTTGTGTCTGTACTGTATGGATGGGTGAGCTTCCTTAGAAATATGCACTACTGAGAAAAAAGCATTTCAACTTTAAGGTGATAGTATCACAGCAGGTTTTATGTGGTTCATTTGGTAGCTAAAAAGCTATTTCAGGTGCATCTTTCAGGTACCTGAAAGCTCCTTGGGTTCCAAAGGYAGAATATTTAAGTAATTAATATAATAGTAGAGCCATGGTTGATTCTGCATCACTTCTATGAAACCAAGTGCTGTAAAAGTGAGACCTGAAACTCCAGCAGCTGAAAGCAGCAGCAGTCAACTGTAAAACATACAGTCTTGGTCTCCTAGGAAAAAACTGGTATATGAAACTGAAAATGTCATTAATATGCTCACCTGTTATAATTTTTTTTTGCTTGATCTGTTGAACAGTTCATACATCTGAGTATGCTGAGAGACACAAGTTACAAATTAGGAAGTGCTTTATGGAAGAGTTAGTTTATATATATTTATATRTTTTTATATATTTTAATATATATATGTGTTTGTGTGTATTTGGAGARGCTGTCAGTGTTGAGCATCAGCGTGTGAAGGAAAAATGGTAAGATTATGWTTAAATTTCTAAAAAAAAAAAATCCCGAGTTTCACAGATCAGGGATGACATATAATAAATTAAGCTGTTCATCTAAGAAGTGAAATTTTGGAAATGGAAGCCTGCAGGTTCCAAAATTAGGCTGATGTTCCAAGGAGGCAGGAAGGTGGCATCTGATTGTGTGTGGTATTAGTAATACATGCAAGACTCTGTGGGAAGCAGAATTTTATATTGCAAAGATATTGCTGATATACAATTGGTGAAAATAGATAAGTATTTTTAAGGAGTTTTACCTTACCACAATATAGCTGTGATGAATTTTTCACTGGTTATGATTGTTATTAGGAAAGATTGTGAGSCATTTCAAACATTTGGGAGCAAACATTTGCTAGTTATACATACTGCAAAAACATCTGACCCTTGGGTGCAGTCGGCTCAGGATATGAGTATGTTTGTGCTCTGTGTTTGTAATGTGAATTCATTTATTAGAGCACAGGCAGATGGTGAGCCTGCACTGTGGGGAGGCACACAGAGGCGTTGCTTGCAAAGACAGAAGCTATTAGCCAGGTARGATGTTCCATTAGGGAACCTTTCTCATTCCCACCTCCTAGGCAGATGTGCRCTGTTCATTGTGTTTGCAGCAGGGTRCTGTGAAATCAGGGAAGACAAGGGSACRAGAAAAAGACTACRTGATTCTTCCAAATTAAAAGAGATTTTGTGCATTTCTACTTAAATGATTCTGTTTGTGACCATTTACCCTCTTTCCCAGCAAATTTTAGGTCTCATCCTTGAAAAATTAGATTGCTTTTGAAAATCCTTGCCAAAGACATAGGCTTAACTTATATGCTTGAAAAATATATGATGTGAAGTATTTAGAAAGGCAGTTGTGTGACTGAAAGTACAAATCCAGCTCTGTTTTCCTCCTTTGACTTGAAAGAACCTTTATACTTCACTGTCAGTTCAGTGCTTTTTCACAGCTCCCASTTTGAGGTGCTGTGCTGTCCTAAGTGAGATGGCACCAATCAACTGCRGCTCTGGTTTCTGATGCCTGTAGCATCCAGAGACGTTAGAATGGAAATAAATCAGGGTAGCTACAGGGAAAAGTCAGAAAGTAGGCAAATTACAGGTAGACAAGCCTGCTTACTGTCTAGGCTCCACTCAGTATTTTTCCACAGCCCATTTCTCTGGACCCTTAGATTGCTGTTGTAAACTTGGTACAGCAGAGAAGCTGCTGTTCAAAGGAATAATGATATCTTCATACGTATGGGATTGTTGTGCATCTGAAATTTAAGGATATCCATGTGCTTTTTTGGGATCTTTTCCCCCCAACTTTGTCTTCAAACTTCTGTTTGAAATAGGACACTTGGAATTTTTTATCATCTAATAAAAGTATTTTTCATTAAAATGTAACAGACCTGTTGCTATTTTGCTAAAACCAGAGTGCTCAAAAGCAGGATGGAAGAAGATAAGGAGAGAGGAAAGGAGGCTTGTTTTCATTACAAAACTAAGAAATATTCTGTTCTATTTGTTTTATTTGCAAACCACATTTCACAGGAACATGAAAATAGTTTGAAGACACCTCAAAACCATTGCCRCCATTTTTTCAGGACTACCTTCAGGAAGGTAGTTCTGAAATCCTGTACAACTTGATAAACTTGGCTGTGACCATTTGGGTGAAGTCTCTAATCACAGATCTCACATGTAGAATTTGAGAGTGCTTGGTTGAGTGAGTCCTTTAGGACCTGGCCTCAGGGAGCATCACATTTGTGACCTCTTAACCAGATGAATCKGAGTCACTGAAAGTTGAATGTGCAGATATTTGGACTTGCCACCKGATACAGCAGCATGCCCTCTTGGCTCCATCCAGTATATGCCACTAGAGACTTTTGCTGGCTTTGGATCAGCTTCCAGTAACAGTTTCAGGTTGTGGTTTTGTTTTTGAAAGCAGCTAATAAATTAAGGATCAGCAATTATCTATGTAGTCTTGACCTGTACTTGGCTGGGAAACARTGGCCAAGAAAAAGCCTGTTAGAAATAAAACTCAGAAGAGACAAGAACCCACCTCAAAGTAAACTGAAACAATCAAACTAATACAGAGCCAARAATGTGTTTTAGAAATAGTGAAAAGTCTTCCTCTTACAGATTTTCCCCTGTACAAAACTCTAACCTGCCCTTAGGCTTAAGGGTTCCTTTCCAAGCTACTTTCCAAGTTCCAAAACCCATAAACCTTAAAGAAAAAGAAAATACCACAGGCCCTGTAGCATTAACCACATTCACCTCCTAAAGTAGGGCAGTGGTGTTCTCAAAAGCCCGCTGAAGATGGGATAAGCTTAGCAACTGAGAGCTTTAACCTCAATTCCATAATGTGCAGTTTGTACTTCATTTTCACAGACTTCTTTATGGGAGATCTCTGCCTGATTCAATCACCAATAGTAGATCAGTGAGATAAAATGACTTTGCAGTTAGAACAGATCTTAAGATATATTAGTTCTACTGTAAAAAAAAGTTACCTGTGAATGACTGATGAAGGGGCAAGACTGTTATGTCAATGCTAGCAGCAACATTGTTTGTGCATGTTCCAGGCCAGCCTATTGTTTGGCAGGAAATTCAGTGTCAGGCAGCATTATGTTGTACTGTAAAAAAAATTCCAAAAATTAATATCCTTGTCCTTAAAAATAAGATTATTTTTAAAAAGTATCTTTCAAAAATTTCAAGAGAGGAGCTTGAATGGGCCTGCAACATCTGAGTATGCAACACCCTAGCATGCCAATGAGACTATAGCTGCAATGGTAGCATCATTCATATTTAAATACCAAACAAAGCTGAAGATGTGCAATGCCAGACTTTGCTCCTGTTTTTCAGCATAGGTAGCAGTAGTGTAACTCAAATGGTTTTGCAGCATAGGTAGCAGTAGTGTAACTCTCTTTCACTGTGGTGAAATGGTTTCTGTTTCATGTTGCCTTGTAGAGAGTTGTGAATATGTTRCTGCTGATTACATTAATAAATATGAGTAAAGTATGGGGYGTAAATACAAGCAAAGTATGAGAAATTTTCTTTTGTGGCTTAATTTGACAATTCCTGGAGCCTTTCATATAATATATCCTTACTTTAGCTACTTTTATGTTGCTATTGATTTTTATGGTGGGTGTCCTAAATATTACAGGACATGGAAAGAAATATAAATTACTGGAATTATAGATTGTACAGTACAACAAGAGTCTWAGAAACCAGGGTGAATGGAGCCTGAATGACAAGTTTAACACATGTCATCTCCCAACAAGGAATCTATTGAACAAACCCCTTTAAAAATGCTCACTATATGCTTGTTGTGGTGATGTCTGGGAACCCTTGAATGGGACAGCATTTTCCCAGGTGCTGTGGACTCAGAGAGTAAGAGACAATCCCTGTCCTAAAAACTGTAACCATTCAACCGTGCAAGATGGGTAAGAAGAAGAAGAAAGGACATCCCCCTTGTGGTAAGACACAGAGAGTGATAATTTCCCTACTTCAAATTTAAGGGACTGAAGAAATTATCTCAGTTATCTTGGTTCAGTGTATAACTAGCAAGCCATCTTGATGCAGAGCAGGTCCTTTATTGCACAGATGGGAGATACTGGCTCTGATGACAGAAAACCTGGTTCCTGAATGACTTCTCACTGCAATTTGAATGGCAAGTACCATTCCCAGCCCTGCTGTTGGTTTCCTGGGTGACTTCAAGCCTTTACTCTCACTTTCTGCCTTGTAGGGAAAAGGGAAAGATCTTGGAGTGAAAAACTGAAGAATCATAAAATTGTTCAGGTTGAAAAAATCTCTTAGGATCATTTAGTCCAAATRCTAACCCAGCACTGCCAAGTCCACCACTAAACCATGTCCTTAAGTTCCAAATCTACAAGTRTCCAAAATACTACTAGGCATGGTGAATCCACTGCTTTCCTGAGCAGCCTGCTGTAGTGCTTGACAACCCTTTTGCTGAAGACATTTTTCTTTCATATCCAAACATCCCCTGGTGCAGCTGGAGGCCAATTCCTCCTGTACTATCACTTTTTACTTGGGAGAAGGGACTGATCCCCACCTGGCTACAACCTCCTTTCAGGCAGTGGTAGAGAGTGATAAGGTGCCCCCTGAGCCTCCTTCTCTCCAGCTAAATACCCCCCAGCTCCCCCAGCTCTCCTCATAAAATTTGTGGTCCAAACCCTTCACTAGCTTTGCTGCCCTTCCTTGGCCAAGCTCCAGCGCCTCAGTGCCTTTTTCAGGGGCCCAAAACTGAGCACAGGTTTTAAGATGTGGCCTCACCAGTGCTGAATACAGGAGGATGATCATTTGCCTGGCTCCRCAGGTGTAGTGGGTCACAGACAATTTGCCCATGGATTATGGGATCTTCATTCTGCTCCCTGTCCCTGTCTTCCACTTCAGTGAGTACCTGGAGACCAACTTAATGTTAGTCTTAAAGACTGAAGCAAAGGCAGCATTAAGTGTATCAGCCTTTTCTTGATAATTTGTCACTATGTTTCCTCCTGCATCCAGTAAAGAATGGAGATTCTCTTTAGCTCTCCTTTTGCTGCTAATGTATTTATAGGAAAATTTTGATTCTTTTTTACAGTAGTGTCCAGAATAAGTTCTCCTTGGGCTTTGACCCTTCTGATTTTCTCCCTCTATARCTTCAAGATATCCTTGTAGTCTGCMTGAGAATCTTGCCCCTTCTTCCAAAGCTCTTAAACTCTCCTCTTTTTTTCCCTTGAGATCCAGCCAAAGCTCTCTGTTCAGCCAGGCTTCTCTTCTTCTACTCCAGCTTTCCTTTAGGCATGTGGGAACAGCCTGCACCTGTAACTTTATAATTTCCTTCTTGAAGCATGTCCAGCCTTCCTGGACTCCTTTGCCCTTCAGGACTGCTTCCCAAGGGACTCTATCAACAGTCTCCTAAACATGCCACAGTCTGCCCTCTGGAAATCCAAGTTAGTCATTCTGCTGATCCCCATCCTTCTTTGAGAACAGAAAACTCTATCCTTTTTTTCTGTGATCACTGTACCTAAGATGGACCCCAACCATCATGTCACCCATCCCTCCTCTGTTCACAAACAACAGGTCCAGTGCCTTCCCCAGCTGGCTCCCTCACCAGGAGTGTCAGAAGTTACCTTCCACACACTCCATAAGCCTCCTACACTGCTTCCTATCTGCTGTGTTGTCTTTCCAGCAGACACCTGATAAGYTGAAGTACCCCCACAAGAAATAAGAAATAAGTCCCCCCTCCTGGTTCATAAGAAACCAGGAGCTACATTTGATGTGAGTTCTAGTTCTTATTTTCCTACTGCTATAAACATCAAGTCTTTAAAGTGTAGGAGATGGAGAGTTAACCACAATACAAGCTTGAAAAAGAAAGGATKGAGTAAAAGGACAAAACTGGAAGTACTTTCCCAAATCAGAAATGGGCACGGTGAAAGGGTCCTTCTGACAAGGCTGAGGGGAAAATTCATCTGACTTCCTTGAGAGCTGCTTGCACCTCTAGGATGGCAAAGAGGCTTGCACTTCAGGATGGGGGATCTAATGAATCTCCCTCCTTGCTGACACTTGATGTTGGGAAAAGAGGAAACACTGATATAGACAAACCTGATTAAAAAAACCTGATGAAGTAGGTACCCAAAATCCATGGGATGGAGTGGGGGTGTAGGAGAGGTGGATGAGGARGAGAAAAATGTATTGAAGTGCCTTAAGTAATACAAAATAATTTTCGTTTTAGTGGCACAGTTACAATTGTATGCTGCCAGGTACAGATCTTGTGTTAGTATGTTACAAAAAGCTGCTCTCCCTCTGATCTCTCCTGTCTTTCCTGTCTGTTYCTAGTCAGAACACTGCAAATCCTGCTTTTGTGGAGTCCATAGGGAAGTTGGAGGGTTGGTTATCCCTGTGTTTGTGTTGTTTGAAATGCAGTGAAGAAGGAATAGCTTCTTTTACCATCAGCTGTACTGTAAAACATTTATCTTCTTTCTAGACTGTCTCTATTTTGTCAAGCTCTTGTCTGGCCTGGTTGGAGTCTTAGTCTCATGTTTATCCCTATGGTATAAACTTCTTATCATGAAATTACTCGTGCAAAAGTTGGATTTTATTTTTTTACTCTGCTTTGCCGCATAAGTAGATTGGTAAAAACGGTGCAGGAAGGGTGTTTGGGATTTTGTTCACAAGGTGGCACTAGCCACTAACCAGTGCTACCTTCAAGTCCCAGCACTGAATTGTCTAAATCTTTAACAGGGTGGGAGGAAGATCTGGGAATGATTAACTGTAGACCAGACAACTAAGAGTGTTTTCTTACATTCAGTCAAGTCCTCTTTTTTGTCTACTTAAATAGCACTTGGATATCAAAAAAAATGGAAACTTTTTTTTTTTAAAGAAAATATAGTTGCATCTCAGAGATACTTGTTATTTAGAGGGAATGTTCTTAGCACAATGTGAGGGAGGGTACAGTGAAATACTATTATTGTTAATGGCGGCCTGGATTCTAATTGTCTCTACCCATGAGGCAATAATTTGTTGCCTTGACAGCTTGCTGTTTGTTTCTGTTTCATTTGTGTCCCACTATATTGATGTATTAGAAACTGCAGTGCTTTATACATATTTCAAAATGTATTGCCTTAATACAAGATTTCTTCAATTCCACAAAAATATTAGACAAATCTCTGTTTATATTAACTGCTCCCATTTTTTCCCACTTCTTTTGTTTTACAGACGAGCTGCTCTCCAGTTGAGCAGCCATTCAAGCAGAGATGCATAGGATGCACATGACCAGAGAGGCAGCATCTCTCTCATTAACTACTGTGTGAAGTCAGCTGCAGTTTAGTTTGCCATTTTACAGTTTCTCCTACTTTAGTAATCCCCATTTTGTCTCTGGCAAGCCCTTCTCATTTCAAGGGAAAGAGGAAGAATAGAATAAAATTACATTTACATATTGCTGGCTTTATATCTCACTTTAAGCATGGTGTGTTCAGTATAATCCATTACTGCTAATAAGCTACAGGTAAAATTGCCTCAACTGCATTTTATGAACAGTAATTCTTCTTCAATTCTTCATTTTAAGAACAATAATTCTTTTGGATGTTAAATATTTGAAGCATTTGTAAATGCTAATGAGCTGCCAGTTGCAGAAACCGATTTGTAACAACATAGCTCCTCTCCTTGCCTATCTTACACCTTGCCTTTTCTTTATGTAGAGCTGGCTTCTCCTTGCCTTTTGCACAAGTGAGTGGGATCTGCCAACCCCAAAATAAGTGACTTTATGGAAAGGTTTCTATGAATGAAACCTATCACCAAGCACAGTGCAGAGGCTGTATCCAAATGGCTCCTTCCCAGCAACTGGATGATAGGCAGAAACAGACTGAGAGCTGCTTTTTCCTGCTTCCAAGGCAGCAGTGAGTGGCACTGGCAGGTATGTTCAGCCCAGGAGAAGTGTCACAAAGGACCTGCTTCCCACAGGCAGCCTCTTCAGGCTCTTTCAGTTCTTTCCTGGCCCCTCTCCAGGACTGAGAGAGGACAGGCACTATGCCTATCTACAAATGCATCTGGTGGGCTCTCCTGCTCAGAGCCATCTGACTTGTTATCAAGGGCCTGATCTTACAAAATGCTGCATTGTGCCATCAGTTTCTACTGACTTTGATGGAGGGACCACACCATACCGCAGATTTGGGTGTTGAGACATTCCAAGGAAAGGTTACTTTGGTTGGGAACTACAGTGGGGGTTAACAGGTGAGTATTAATACTGTGGTATTGGACTTCTGGTACATTGTGTTATTCTTCCTTCCCTTTCCACCAAACTGGTTCTGATTTCCACCAGAAGTAGCATCTGGCCTACCACTTCCTCTCTAAATACCCATTGATCAAAAAGAAAATGTGTCATTGTCGTATCAAACTTTCCTTTGTCTGTACAGGCTGAGAGAGCAGCAGACCCAGAGAGAGCAGCAGCTCAGTGCACTGGTGTATTTGGGCAGGACAAGAAGTCTTCCCTCCTTGGTTAGCAGAGGCTGATGGGTGTTACAGCTGTGGCACTGGGAGTTTCCCTGGTTGTGTCAGGACAGTGTTCAGCCTTGGCATCTTTTTTCCCTACMCACTGAAGCAGAGGTGGAGCAAGGGTGTTGAGTGTTACCCTGTGGTGTTTCTCTTGGCAGGTTGGTCTGTGTCACTGCCTGTGGATTCGAGGAGCCACGGCCAGCTCACAGGGGAGAAGGATGAGACTGGATGTTTGCACTCTACAGTGCTGGCACCAAGGTTTTTAGAGCCAACAACTGTACAGCCTGCAAGGGAGATGCTAAAATTGGCATCTGCCCTTTGTTCAACAGGTTAGATGATCCTGGCTCACATTACTGAGGCTACATCCAATACAAAGCTAGAGACAGCACTACAACCCCAGCCTTCCTGTTCCCACCCCTCCAGCACTCTTTAGCACCAGGCAGGACAGCAGAATCACTGGGACAATTTGCATCCAGGATGTGCAGTGCCTTCCTGGGCTCCCAGTCTCACAGCCTTGTCACCGTCATATTTTCTGAAAAATCCCTTGCCCAGGATTCTTCTCTTGGGAAGCTGAGAAGCCTCAGAGAAAAAGGAAAACAATATTATCTCATTTGCTTCTCCTGTGTTTTGCTACTTTGGAATGTGGTTTGGAGAGTGTTTATCCAACAGGTGGTTGTTTGATTGGTTTCATGTGAATTGTTTTAACTTAATGACCAATCACAGTCAGGCTGTTTCGGGCTCTGGATAGAGAGTCACAAGTTTTYATTATCATTCTTTATAGCCTTCTGTCTGCATCATTTCTCTATTCTTTAGTATAGTTTTAGTATAGCATTCTTTAATATAATAKAATAGAATAAAATAATAAATTAGCCTTCTAAGAACATGGAGTCAKATTCATCATTCCTTCCTGCCATGGGGGACCCCAAAAATACCACACAGTCTCTGCCTGCCTGCCGTGTTCTCAGTGTGACMCTGGGAACAAAGGGCATCTGGGGGCCTGCAGTGTGGCTGCTCCCTCCTGTGCTCACAGCAGGTGCATGGAAGCACTGGAAGCACGACCCTCTGTGTCTCTGTGTGGGAATGAATTGGTGTCACAGCTTCTGCCAGGCTGGGCTGGGTTGCAGTACCTTGGAGCTCCTGTGGCACGAGCACTTGGAATGGGAGGCTGTGCTGTGGGCAGGCTCATGCTGTGTCAGGCTGAGCAATCAGGGCTCGTCCACTGAATAAAGCAGACTGTGACCAGCCTTCTTGGCACCGTGTGGCTATTGTGTGGCAGATGGCACACGGGGTACAATAGACTGAGAAAATATTCTGAGTGGGGAAAATGTCACAGCTAAAAATGGCACCACAGCTGACGTGGCTCTGGAGAAGCAGAGGCCAACTGAAAAAGCCTTTCATGCAGACAGTGGGTACCAGCAAGAGATGAAGACAGTCATGAGACTTTTTCTTTCCTCCCATTCTGAATCAGTTGATATGTCTCAGACTTTTGAATTGTGACCAAGTAAAGAGAAGAGGTGAAGAGTGCGTTTTCTTGTTCTGTTTTTAGTATGTGAATACAAATTGAAAATGCAAACTGAGACACCAGCTTTTTCCATTGAGGGAGTTAACATGGTCCCTGATGAATTGCTGTGCACTGAGGGGGGTCAGAGAACATTATTAACTAGACAACACAAAACTGACCAGTTATATTGATTGATTATAACTTGCAAGGCAGAGGGAAACCTCCAGGCAGGTTTAGGAAATTTAAGAAGGTTGAACAACTGTCCAGTACTGTGGAGGTACTAGAAAATGAAATCTGAAGACTAGAAGAAATGCAGAAAGACATGCCAGAACTCAAAATGTGCTGACGTAGAGACTTTGGCAAACATTGTTTGCCAAGACAATGCAGCATTTGAAAGAAGCATGCAAAAGCACCCACGAGTTGTATTACTTGCTAGTGGAATGCAAAGAGTACATGTTGGACTGGAGGATGGTGAGCTTCAGGAAGAAAGAAAAAGTGGATACTGCTTCAGCTGAAGCAAATCTCTCCTAAACCACACAGCTGTGTTAGCAAAGAGCCAGTGAGTCACAAGCTGATATGATCCACAAATACAGGAATATCAACACAGACACAGTGCTGATGTGACTGAAGGGAAACAGATAAAGCCTAAGTCATGGTGGTAAGGGATGCAAATTGACAATCTTGGTAACTTGTGAGTGGGCTCTATAAGTTTGCTCAGTGCAGACATGGGGAGGATACTAATTGTTATGGGAATCTGGGATTTACCTACTTGCTGCCCTCCTAAGGTGAATGTGCCATTAGAGAGGAAGGAGGCAAAACAAAAATAAAAAATTGAGAGTGTGCGTTCACAGATCAGCAGTATTTGTAACAGCAGCAAACAGAGACAGYCCCACTGTCCCATACCATTAGTATAGCTCTCCTTGCCCTGAGGCAGAAGTCTGGGGAGAGACAGGCAAATTGATTACACTGTGAATCACAAAATCAATAGGGGAGTTAACAGCATAGATACCCATTTGCTCATTGTTCTGAGAGAAGGCAGAAATCCAGAATTACCCACTTCATATATGAACACAAAGAAATTTAATAAGCATTTAGAAAGGGAGCATTTTTTCACGACCTGGAAGAAAAATGCTTGAAGAATTGAAACATTTTTTTAAGCTTGGTGCACAAGCAAAGTTCTGAAAGCCTACAAAGAGTGCATACATGCATTTAAATCTTGTGCATWGCTGGGACAGTGCTTTCTCAGATAAACTGGGGGACTTGGACCTGCAGCATGGCCCCCAAACGACTRAATGTTGGGATAGTCTTGTTTGTGCACCATTTCCCCTTGTCTCCCTTGAAGTCCTTGTTTTCATTAAAAAAGAGAATATCTGTGGAGGCAGGGAGAAAGCCAGAAGGGTCTCCATGGGTACTGCCTTGTATTATGGAGTACAATCATCCTGATAGCCTTAAGATGCCTCTTGGGATTTCTTGGCTCTTGAGAAATTTCACCGGAAAATGCAAAGAACAGTAAATGGTAAAGTGAGCAAAAGTTTCTACAAAGCATTGCTTTGTCAGCCTGGGTCACTGCCTGGGTTTCCTTTTCTCAGAGACAGTGGTGAGACAGATTGACATTGAGTGATCTGGGTGATCAGGCCTGTGCAGTGTGGGTGCTGAGGAGCACTGGCTGTGCTCCTTGGGAAGGGAGCAGTGCTGCAGTTTTTGGGACTTTTTGGGACTCCTCTGCAGAGTCCCACGTTGCACAGGGGTTCATGGTTGCAGCCAGCAGACTGCACAGGGCAGACYTCTGTGCCTGCTTGGCTCAGGGTGAGTTCTGAACCAGGAAATCAAGCCCATCAACAAGTTATCCCCTATCCAGCCCTTTCCCCCATTTTCCATAATGTCCTTCTTTATTATCCTCCTACCCTTAAGTAAATTGACTTGCCTGGCTTTCTCCCTTCAGTGATGCAAGCTACCATGTAACTAACCCTTGTTATCTGCATATGATAAACATTTCCTTCCTTCTCTGGCTTATTGTCTTTAGACTGCAGATATTTGAGGGCATGTTTGATTTCCAGTATGTTTACATGGTACTTACAACAGCAGAATCCAAATTCGAGCAGAAACTATCAGGATTTAGTCATCCTCATTCTTATTTATCATTTATAAAAGATAAGTTCCACAGGTAAATGCTCTGTAAAAAGCACTGCTTCTTCCACTGACCTTGGTTCCTGCTGTGCCTCCTTTGCATTGAGGATGCATTGGAGGAAATTGCTCTACAYACAACATGGAGTTAATTGCACTTTWTTATACCCTTATTCAACATTTCTCTTTTAYTTTTTTCTTTTAATTTCTCCTTTTTCTGTTAGTATCTCAGAATAATGTAGACAATTCACATTATTTTTCTTATATGAGCAGCAAGAGCCTTCTCTGTCATCTTGTTCTGCTGACTAGTGAGTTCAAACAGTTTCACATCACTCTTCACATACAGCTCAGCATTGTTTGTCATCCAGCCTCTTCCCTTCAGCCATTTGCTTTCATCTCAGCAAGTTCTTAGTCTAAAAAAGATCCTAAATTTCATTAATTGGTCCGTGAGCCGACATATAATGCAGCCTGGTTTGTRAGGCTGCACAGAAAAAGGGGAAACCTCATTCACTGTAACTAATGTTCTAATTTCTTTTAGCCAAGTGCTTCTTACAGATATTTGTGCAAAGAAAGCACCTGTGCTCTGTAGATCCACTCCCAGTGCTTATTTTCCAATTTTGGGTCATATTCCCTTCAGAAAGTAGGCATGASAGGAAGAGCAGCCCAGCTGAAGAGAAGAAGTGAGAGATTTGAGGAGAGGAGAATTATGTTTGAATTAYAAATCCATTTCCCACATGTGATGTGTCAGAAAAACCACAGAGGCTGATGGGCTTCTGCTTTGGTTCCAAAAACAAAACACCATGGAATCTTTAACCAGCAGAGAAGCACAGGTAGAGTAAATCATTGCCTAGGGAGTTGATTTGTTTGAAGATCCTTACTATGACATGAACACAAAGRTCAAGTGGTGCAAGGCAACATAAGTGCTCCTGCTATCTGCTCTCCAAACAGTTTGTTTTGTTCCTGGGAGTTACCTGGACAGTACAGGATTTTCATAAAGCTGGCTAGGAAATACATGGTAGTGTCTTACACACAGAAAATCTGTTTGGAGAAACTTAAACTGCAGGTCCCATCCTCAGTCTCTTCAGGCAGAGGAGGATTAAGCACTAGACAGTGATGGACAGGCTCACTAGGGGATTTGTATCACTGAGCTGACATACTGAGACTAGCTAGGGCTAAATAGCTGCAAGGGCATAGACAAAGAAGAAAATGCTGGGTTAAGCAGCTCTGGATGTAATTTGGCCACTTGCAGTCTGTTTAGGATATGAAAAAAGGACCAGAGGGAGGTAGGATCTGGTTTTCCTTGAGACTTCACATGAGACCCAGCTGAGAGCTTCAGGCAGTCAGAGGTGACTCCCGAATTCTTGTTTTTCCCAAGCATCTCTGTCTGACTCAAGGCTCTTGATATAACATGCCATGCAGTAGTGAGAGGCTCAAACTCCTCATCAGTATATATAGTAAGGTTTGCTCACTTGGCATGACTTGACTTTAGCTCTCAAGAAAAATTTCATTGTCTTGCTTTGAGTTCCTCAAAAGTCCTGACAAAGAAAAGTTGCTCAGTTGGCCTTAAAGTAGGAACACATGCAGTAGAAGAAAGACAAAAACTCAATTTGGACACCAGTAGAAGAGAAAGTAAGCATGGACTGTGGAAATAAGGCTTTGTGTGCAGTGTCAAATCTCTATACTGTCTTCCCAATATGGAGCCCACTTTCATTATTTGTTTTTCTTCTTGGAGTCCTGGTTCAGGCTGTTGCATTACAGACTCAGTTCTCATTACCAGAAATACAACCTCAGTTCCCAGTCCTCTCAGTTGCAGAGCTTGAAACAATGGCATGATAGTAAGAACCTCCAAATGGAGAGTCTACTGTGAATCTATTTTAAGCCATTTTGGGAGGAGGAGGGTATTTGGTTATATTATGCAGAAGCTGCAGAATTTTCTTCCTTCTCTTCCCCCACTCATAGCTCTTGTAGATGAAGAGGTGGGAAATGTACTAGATTACCTAGAGTTGATGGGGAAAYCTGTCTAGGATTTCTTGATTTAAAAACTGCTGGACTTTTTGTATTGTCACAGAAATACTTTACAAAACTCTGTTGTGTTTCATGTGCTTGTAATTTTTAAAGATGTCCTAGATATAATATGGAGTAGATAGATAAAATAGATATAAAATACATTTTGGATACTGCAGACAAGAATGCATGCATGTAATGACTGTTAGGATTTGCAGGATAGGAATCTAAGTCAATAGGTCTGTTAGAAATACTTAGAAGAGAGGTCTGCTCATCTCAGAAACCCCACAGAAGTGCAGGCTCAAAAGCAAAATGTGTGGCAGATAAAAGCAACCGGTGTCTTTTGAACTTCTCAATGATTTTTTTTTGCTTGTACATCTGTGTGTAAGATAGCTGTGAGACCATTTTAATGCCTCTTTTGGAAGGAAGGTCAGTTTTAAACCAGACATTTTCTTTCTTGCTTGCATTTATTTTTCCCATTCAGGGCATACAGGTGTTCCTTTGCTGGCCCTGTACCTGCTCAAATTGCAATTTTGCATGGCAGTCCTTGGGGCAGGGGTGGCAGCAGCAGCAGCCTGGCTGTGGGTCAGGCTGTGGCAAGCCCACAGGAGATACCTGGCAGATCCTACACTTGTTCTCCACCTCTGCTTTGTGGCCTGGCTCTAGCCAGCATCGCTTCAGTTGGACCATGTGGATTTGTGAAAATAGCAATTTAAAGTGCCTGGCTGAAAACTGTAATTTAGTAGAGACATATTTCAGTGTTCTTACTGCATTATGCCAATGTAAGGAATTCTGGCAGTTCTAATAATAACCTTCCTTTACATAGCTTAAAAAACCCCTCTAGTCTTTTCTACTTTTTTTCCCCAGCAGTTCCTAGTTGTAAACTGTGTAATGCAGTTTTCAAGAGAAACTGTTTCTATTTTTCTACTGACTAGAAGAATCAATGTTCTTTATTGTGAGACCAGACTCTAAAYATGTAACTCCTGAAAGCTTAAAGTTTATTTCTTACATGAAAAAGTGTATTCAGATCAAGGGTCCAAATTTCAAAGCTTTCTTTATCCTAATTTTTACAGATCAGGATTGTGGAGAAGTAGGAGGATATGAACTAACAACATTTCAGAGGAGATTTTGAACTCTGAATTAGGCATTCATTGCTGCTGTCCAAATTCCTAMAGTTTTTCTCATTTTAAACCATTTATTTATTTATTTAGTAGTTGAATTATCATAACATTAGGAAACACATTAGTCACACATCTGTTATCAGAGTGGTTCTATCAAAGTCTGATTAGAGTAATTTTTAAAATCAGAGCCTGTAAGTGAAGTCTGTAGTATCTGTTTTCATCTGGATAAAAAGCAGCACTCTTTTTTGAAGAGAAATTGATCTGACTGCACACTTGGATACCAATTAGGAAGAAATTCTCACTGCAAAAGCACAAGAAAGAGTGGGTGGAAGGTTGTACATCTCTTTAAAAAGAAACTGTAATGATGCCCTTTTTACAGTCATGTTAATCTTGCCATTTGAATCAGGGAATATCTGAGGAGAGATGTCTGAACACAGGCTTTTGGGTGTGGGGAAGGTGCACCAGAAAACAAGCCATGATTGATGAAAGGGTGCTCTGCTCTAGTAGTGAGATACTATTAAATGTTAATGCAATGTATTTGTTACAGGTGAGGCTGTGACATGCAGAGGTTTTGTACCCATTTATGTGTTTTTTAGAGCAAACCTGTTTCCTTCTAAAACAGCTGCAGCTACTGTTACCCTGTGTAAAAGGCATCATGAGCTTAAAAGGAGCTTAGAATGGCGCTGCTTCTTCCTCTATGTGTGTAAAGTCAGATCCATCTTGCACRTCCTGCATGAGACTAAGGTATTTGAGTCTCAGGTGTGCTCTGCTGCMCTGCCTTCACCTCCAGCCTCGTGTGTGACTGCAGTGGAGGTGGAGGAGAGGTCACAGTGTTCTGGTGGAGCTGTGTTAGGTTTTGGAGCCAAGGGATCTCTTGCTAGAAGGTGATTTTCTCTCAGTAACTTCATACCATGGCCTTTCCTCCATCCTGCACTTTGGAGTCAACTTTGTGCCTTGCCATGTGATGCAACTGGTGAAGCCTCATGTGCTGGACTGAAAGAAGAKAGGAAAGGTGCCCATGGGCCCAGACAGACCAGCTTTAATGTGTGGGTGGCTTGGAAGCAGTAGTCTGTGGGAATACTCCTGTCCTTGGGAAAATGCAGGAGTATTCAAGCTAACTTTACACTTTTTCTATGTTTTGTTGGTTTGTTTTTTTTTTTTTTGTCTGTACAAAGAGAGTTGTACTACATTACATCATGATTTTTGCATGTATGCAAGTCATGACTAAACCCCTTGCTTCTGTATCATAAAATTGTCCCTTGCTGCTGACAAGGCAATGGGCAAGTCTTCTTTGCCAGAAGTGACCTGAAGGAGGCTGCTCTGCACTCTCACTCCTTGGGGCTCTTCCAGCCTCTGTTTCCCCAGCTCTGGCATGTTAAACCTACCCTTCAGCTAGGAAAGAGGCACATCTCCCTTGGACTCAGGGGAGCTCTACTAACCTGTGCCAATGGCAGATATAATCCATTATTGTTAGTGTTCCCAGATGGTGAAATGTCCAGATGCTGTTACTGTAGGCAAGGGARAAGAAGCCACAGTTTTGTCCTTAATCTGTATCTTTGTAATGTTATGGAGGGGGAAAAGGTGAAGAAGCATCTTGCCTCCTCTCACTTCTGCTAGTATTTACTCATGGATGTGACAAGCTGTCATTTTCCAGTTTGTGTGAAAAGTGGCACTTATTTCCCTTCCTCCCTTTGCAACCTTGCCAATGTATTTGCTGCATGCAGATATAGATTTGTGTTCATTTCCCTAGCAGATGTCACAGTGATTCAGTGCAAAATCTGCATGGGGACACGATGGTAATTGAACTGTCCTCCAGGAAGGGGAGATGAATGCGTGGGCATTTTCTGCTTCTGCTACAATTGTAGACCTTTGTATTTCAGATCCTCGATTCAGAGCTTTAGTTTTCCATTTTTTCCCAAGCAGGCGGGGTGAGATGTACTGACATCTAAAATGATGTTTGAATTGTGCACTACCTAAACTGTTTAAGAACTGACTTTAGMTGCAATTCCATTGTGAAGTGACAATTGTTTGATATTTAGATGCAAGAAAGCATCTATTAGTGGAATGTAAATATTACTGTTATTTAAAGTAGAGTTTAATTAAGTTCTTGCTCCTGATACTCAAAATTTACTGAGAAAGCTTATCCTTTCTTTCACTTCTGCATCCAATTTACATGTAAAAATCATTCCCTGCTAAGGAAGTGGCTCAAGAAGGCTTGGTATTCTTGTTATGACAACCCAGGGGCATCACTTCCCTCTTCAGAGTACAAGTTGATTATATAGCTGCAACAAAATAATAGAGGAGCCAAATTAAAGAAGAGTAAAAACCAGTAACTACCTGCTCGCATTGCTGCTGCTATGCCATTGTTTGATAGCTGTATAATTGATGTGTGTGGCTGTGATATGCAATCTCCAGTTTGTGTGCATGCTTGGTGCCTGTAAATTCTTCCAGGGATTCCTGACTGCCTGCTATTTTCTGTTGTTAGGAGTAGATGTTTACATGCAGTGCATCTCCAGCTGGCTCTTGACCAAGCCTTCTCAAAGCTTGTGGAAATACCCCTCCTTTAATAAAGTTAATGTCAGTGGAGATTGCCWTCTTCAACCATTTTGATATCCTTGGCACAAAGGAAATGCTGTTTCCTCCCTCTGGAGGATTAGACAGCATTAAAGCTGCTCCATCTGTGAAGATTAACACACTGCTGAGTGGCTGGGTTTTCTCCCCTTCCCCCCTTGAAAGAGTTACTGCTGCAAAGGGGTGCCTGCAAGGGGAGAGCTGTACTGCAGACTGCCTGACATCTGCTTTGTTGCTTTTGCTCTGTCTGCAGAATGCCTGTCTTGAAAACCAGTTTCATCTCCTGCTGTTTGGAGAGGGTGCTCCTGTGCTGGTATCCCACTGCTCATACGAGCACTGGGCAGTGGCTGTGGGARCACTGACTCTGTCCCTGCTGCTATACTGGGGTGCTCTCCCACTCCTGTTTGCTGGGGCTGGGAAGCAGTGTGGATGCCAGACCGCATTCAAGCAGCTTCTGTTTGCATTATTGACAGTTTTCCCAATTTGTCTGGGARCTCTGACAGATGCCTTCTGGGCCCCCAGGGTGTTGAGCACCCAAAGCTTCATGTGACCAAGGAGGCAGATCCTTCTCCTTTCTGGGAGGTTGGCTCTTGAGAGATTGATATGCCAAACATCTTCTCAGCTTATTTTGCAATGCGTGTATCCTTCTCCAAACAAGGGCTGGATTATCCTCAAAGAACCATCAAACACAAATCCCTTCAACTACTTTCCTCCACATTGATTTCCTAAGTCCATTTGCTGAAATGGTCCTGACAGCAAATCACCTAGGCAGCTTTATCTTTTCAAGACCTGAACACCTTTTCCACAAAAAGTAATGTGAAAAACTCGGAGAAATGAAGGTAGCCTTTTTTTTGACATAATGAAATCATATTTTGGACATATAAAATCCTACTGTCCTACTCAGAATCTCCCCCAGGTATTCAGCATACTTACTGCTTGCAGGGAATTCAGATGCTTTGCATCACAGGAGATTTGTTTGTGCCTTGGTGCCTCGACAGAAGTGTGGGTGCAGGGATGTATGTGTGGCTTCTGGTGAGAACAGCTCACTTGAAAGGAGTTACCCTGTGGGAGGGTAGGAAATAAAGGGGTGGGAGGAAATTGGAGGAAAGGCCAAGGAGCTAAAAAAGAGGCTCAGGGGTCACATTTTAAATGAGAGGAACACAGTCCCCAGTGTGGAGTGATTTGTGTTCATCTGCATCTTAATAAATGACAATCTGTCAGGCTCAACATGATCCTTTTGGGCAGGATTTTCCAAAGAGCTGATGTGTGTTCCCTTATCTCTTCCTGCTGTTGTGGAACTTGCTCATGAGATACATAATGGCTGTTACATCTAGGAACTATACCTGCAATTTGAGCTGGAAAATTGCTGTTCTGATATAGTCATTAGAAGAGAATAAAGGAATTGTCATCTTACYTTCGCGTGTCAACAGAAGAAGGAAAACCAAAGAATGAATGCCCTTTTAGACAAAAGGGAGTAGTTTTTAAATCCAGYTATCTACACAAAATGAATCACCCTCTGGAAGTCTAGAGGGCACTAAAAAAAAAGAACAATTTCTAACCGCTGGGGGAATTGCAGGGACTTTCAAAATAAAATGTTTCATTTCTGTCCCTATGACCTCTTATTCACTGGAATTGTAAAACTGCCCTCATCTTGGATAGACTTTAGTGGAGAGGAAATTGCAGCTAGGGTTGCATATGTTTCCTATGGCAAAAGAGACTGCTCTGCTCTGGGGAAGATCAACATACTCAAAATGGTACTGAAAAAGTTTTTCAGTCTCTGCAACAGATGAGCAAACCCAACCCCAAAGCGGAAGGGGAAATGATGAAGCTGCATCATTTTGACAAATGGTGGTGTTGAACCATTAGCATAGCTAATGGCAATTGCTATGTAACAGTTCATACATGAAAGAAGGGGAAAAGAGAAATTAAGGATAAAAATGGAAAAAAAAAATTAAGGATAAAAATTAAGGAGGGAAACAATGGGTTAAATGATACTTGCAGTGGTAGAAAGAAGGGGAAGGTATTGAGACTGGGGAATAAACAAGGCTGAGTTGGATGGTGAGGAAGTAGAGATGAGAGACTGGAGTGAGGAGCAGAGGTGAGATCTGCACTGCAATCCAAAATGTTTATTGATGTCTAGGAGATGTGAGGCATCTGGTCAGGTACTGCTACAGCATGGTTGTGCRAGGGAGGCTTCAAAACCCGCCCTGTGTGACTGCCTTTGGTTTCACAGCCTTGGTGCTGCTGCTGCACGCTGCTCTTGAGCACCAAGATGGAAATGCAGGGATGTGGCTCTGCAGCAGCATGCTCCTGAGGTTATGGCATGGGAGAAGGCAGGGGAGGATCACAGTTAATCACTACTTCTCCTGACATAYAAAGTTGAATGCTAAAACAGACTCTGCTTCACTCCTACACACAATGTGCTCAATCATTCCATTTTTAATGTAACAGGAAGCACTGAAAAGTCTGATTYTGCCAGCACAGAAAATCTAGCTATTAATGCTGGGAGAGGGAAAAAGGGGCTTTGTACACAGGAAGCATTTCACTTGTACAAATCTAAGACAGATATTTTTAATTCAAGTATTTTAAAGGTTTGAATTTCCTATACATATATTTGGAAGGGCACACTTGAAGTGTGGATACTTAGGATCTTGCAGACATCAAATTCAGATTGGACAACTGACAAATTTTTCTGTATCTAGATACTTCATAAGCTTCATATTTTCTGGCACAAGGTAATATAGGCTATAACCGCCCTGGAAAGGAAACTATAGAGGAGGGTATAAAAAATTTCCTATTTGTCCTGTCACTGTTTATAGGCAGTCAAATGTGGGTAGGAAGCAAATAGGCAGTGCAAAGACCTTTCTTAATATCTTGCTAACGAGACTTGGCTGTGGAAGGGCCTGTCCCTATCTCTGGGCTTCCCAGCTGTCTCCCTCTTGGCTGCCAGTTGCCTTCACAACTCGCAGGCAGGAGTTACCCTTTGGTTGCCCATCCCTGTCTTTTGTTTTTTTTCCTCCAGATATAGACCATGATTCTGCCTTTTCTCTTTGCATTTGAGCTGTCCATGATGATAATGAAATCCCAAATCTTCCTGTAGCTACCTGGTCTACTCAGGAAGCTAGTTTTCAATAGGTATTGTTTCCCTCATCCTCTGGACCATGCTTTTACTTGAAATGTCTATGCTGTTTCCATCTATTAATCAATTGGCAGGTAAAAGAAGTGAGATTTGTGCTGGGATCCAAAGGGAAAGGTCCTCTGGATAGCTGATGCTTGAAGGAATGCTCTGAGATCTCTGATGGAAGCTCAAGATTTTGGTGTTGTGTGTTCAGCAGCTTAAAATAGGAGATGAGTGAATTTCCTGCCTGATAACAAGATTAGTTGGAAGCAAAGTTTGTGGTCAGAGAGCCTTCAGCAGTCACCTGGTTGCCTTTGCACAGAGCTGTGCTCCAGCCTGCACACACCAGATACCTTTGCTCCGAGGGAGATGACTCACGGCAGCGAGCGAGTGTCACAAAGCATCTGTCAGGAGCACTGCCTGGGACCAGGAGGCACATGGAGACACATGGAGACCCTCTCCTGCTGAGCTGGCATGTGCCAAGTGCATAGAGTTGCCATGCTGCATGAGGGAAGGGTTGTGGAAATTGCCAGCTTTAAGCAGCCCTTCCTGGCTCTCTCACAGAAAGTGCACCAGGCACATGAATACCCTGAACCAGAGCCACAGGAACTTCACTACCTGGAGTTCCTTGTTTGTCCTTCTATTTTCACAGGAACTGCTGCCTTCTGTCAGTGTTGCATTCAAGCATGGGCTGATGGCAAGAAACCTGTGAATTGATTTTATCTTTAATCTACCAATGAGAAATCTACTGATACAGTTAAATAGCCACAAATATGGAACTGGTCTGAACATTAAGCTCACTACTGAAAAAAATGAGATGTATTCTTGCACGTGGCTGACATCATTTGAGAGTCAGAGGTGGTTCTTTAAATAAATGCTTTAGATGTGGTTTGCATAGATGTCTAAGTATAAAGAATAAAGGAGGAGGGTGGGTGTTTTTGTACTGAATAGCAATGATGTATCCACACTGCTGCAAAGCCTCAGTGAATTGCCAGGCTGGGTAGAGGAGAATGGCACCTGCATCTCATTTTGGCTCTCACGAGCCAATGCCTCTTGTCTAAGGCCTCATTTTGAGTACAGACTAACACCTTTGCATTTGATCCTTCTGCCATTGAAACTGATGTGAGGCTGCTTATCAAGGAAAGCAGGACTGGGARCCTAGGTGGATACACTCAGCTTAAAAGGGTGCAGTATAGGATCTTTCCCTGTTCAAGTGTGAAGCATTGTGAAGGAGATCTTCCTTATCATTCAGCAGCAGATCTGAGGAAGAGGCTCATGTTACTCTGTTATTTTCTAAATCTGCAAGAGCAGCACACTCTGCATTGTGGCCAGAGGAGCAGCAGGACTGCTGCAAGTGTAGTGTCATTGCACGGATGGTTTTTTCCAGTGGGAAATTCCACCACCACCAGCCTTGCCAAAAGACAGCTTGGAGGAGGGGAAAATTTCCTTTGATTATGGTGGTTCTTTCCCAATGAAATAAGAACAAGCAGGGAAATCCATCAAGCTGTTAGTCACACAATTTTTACACACGTATATATATAGCATAGTGCATGTGAGTGTGTCTATGTGTGTGTATAAAAAACTATATTGCACTCATACTCTCTGTATGAAGCATCATCTTCAGTCTTCAAAATAATAAGAAAAGTAACCCATGATATGATGGGARATAAATGCATATACAATAGAAAATTGTCCAGCAGATAATTTTGCTAATAAGCTTTGTATTTAGTTTTTATGGAAGATACTAAGATTAGTGTGGCTTGAAAATAGATTGTACCTCTTTAAAATGAGCCTCCTTTCTTTGTAGCCCTGTGAAGCCTGGAGGTTATTTTTAATTTTAAATTGTGCTTGTTAAAGAGAAGTGAAATCAAAGGGTATTTTGGAATGTAGCCTTTTCTTTAAATACATTCCTTGTAGGTGGGGAAATCTACAAGCTTTTGTACCACAGATGCTCAAGCTCCATTAATATTTCTTTGTGTGCAAGTTCACAAGGCGATAMCATCTTATAGATTGGTGTAGGAGAGATAATTGATTTTTAGTGCTTTCGTAAATGCAGAGCACAAACATGCCACAACCACTGTGAGTATGGAAGCATGAAATTTATTGAGAAATAAGCTGGGGGAAGTTTTGATTCTGACCACTTTATGTTTAATACCCTGTATATGCATCCAAGAAATCTAAAATCTTCAATAAATGCAAGTGCATACCTTCCATAAAAAATTTGTGCTTAGCCTCCTATAAAAGATTTAGTGATAGAGGCCYAGATCTTCAAATAACTGTGGGTGAGATCCCACTTAATGTTTAAAAATATTTCCAATGCGYGCAGTAGACTTCTGGAAAACCAGGAAAGTATACTGGATTTGAACACTGGCAGGGCAATGTATYTGCTGCAGCTTGGAAGATAGAGGTGGTGGCTCTGTGTTTAAATGAGACATTCCCTGAGTTAAACTAATTTCTGGTGTAACATTGCAAAAGGCAGTGTAGTAAACTGGTCTTCTGGGTTAATTCAGCTAAGAAGCGACATGGTAGATTTTATGCTCATAAATGCATTTTGGGGACCATGTTTGTTACTCCTTAGAATGTGACTGTTTATACTTCTGTGTTCGTTCGTTGGTTAATTATTTAAAACTGAATTACAGCAGCCCTTCAACATTTGAAGCCAGTTGAAAGTTAGCYTCTAGCACCATCACCAAGGGAAGCAGAAGAATTTCTCAGAGCAGAACTGYTTCTCCAGTCCCCGTGAGGAGAGGGGCAGTATTCTGTAAGCAGGGTTCTGTCTCTTAGGCTGTTTTMTCCTTGAACATTTCCGTGAGCTAAAATGTGTCTTCGGTAATCAAATGTGCATTAATTAGTCCTGAACTCTGCTTAGTTTGCTATCAGTGTTCAGAAAGAGAAGATATATGTTTATGAGGAAGGAAATGCAACTTTTGATTTGTGTTTTAGGCCCTTGCCTTTTGTGATGGGGCCGAAGCAATCTTTGAGGACAAGWATGAGCAGAAATTTGAATGTAAGATGAGATTTGGAAAAAAATCTTCCTTAACATCCATTCAGAATCTACCATTATCAAATATATGTAAAATTACACTCTCCATTTCCTCTGAATTTTATCCCTAAATTAACTATAATCATTAGGATATTTCCTCAGGCAATTCTTCACTGATGCATACTTCTTCCCAGCTGATTTTATTTAAAATKCAACTTCTAGTCCCCCATGGCTATTCAGCAATGTAATACCGAATCTACAAACCATCTTCCAGAATGAGGAAGAGAATTCTTCTCTGTATTCGTTCCTCAAATTACAGACATTTCAATCTTTCCCTTGCCAAATCTTTCCCTTGCCTGTACACTGAGGATTTCTGTGGGACCAGATAATGTGCTCATGTAGCAGCTTCCCCCAAAAGTAGAGTYGTAGCAGTTCTCTCAGCCAGAACATCACCCTTGCCTAGGGATTTCTGTGCTCCAGAGCATGATGTTAATGATAAAGCTTGCACCCTAAATGCCTGCTGTAATGTAAGGCAGAGGTGTTGCTTGATACACTTAAATTGGTTGCTGAAGYGGCTTGGATCGTGGCTTTTCCTGAACCAGAACCTCTCCTTGTTTTTTGGTTGAGCTGTACCCTCTTCAGCACAGCTCATGTTAAGTTGCAGCCCAGCCTGACAAGTCTGGATTAATTCTCTGCTGTGGCCACTCTGGAATCCCATTAGTGAAAGAGCAAGTGGTTTCTTCCTGCCTTGACTTCAGAGTGCTTTGTTCAAATATTGAATACTTGGGACTGGGGTTTTGAAATATTGATACAGGAGAAAGCACAGACTGTCTCGGTCAGGCCTCGTGCAAGCTTTGCTCAGACGCCTTGGCGCATGTAGGGCCTGTGGGGGAAGGAAAAGGTCAGCATGACTGGCTTTTTGGGAGTGGGGTGGGGCTGGGGAGCAGTCTGGCCTTCAACAGATTGTGTAGGAGGGATTTGCTGGGATGAGATCACTCATGATTTGGCAAAAGTAACACCCAGATGCCATCTACTGCAGTTCACTTCTTGCACAGGATTGACCTAAGCAGAGCATAGAACCATAGAATGGTTTGGGCTGGAAGGGACCTGAAAGATCATCTAACCATGGGCTTTAACCATCATGTAACCATCTAATCACTGGCTTCCATTGGACCAGGGTGCACAAAGCCCCATCCAGCTTGGCCTTGAACGCTGCCAGGGATGGGGCATCCATAACTTCTCTGGGCAACCTATGCCAGTGCCTCACTAGCCCCACAGTAAAGAACTTCATCTGATATKCCATTCTAGAATGGATCAGAGTGGGAGAATCGCCTCCCTTACCTGCTGCTCATGCTTCTCTTGATGCAGCCCAGGATGTGGTTGGCTTTCTAGGCTGCAACCACACATTCATGAATCATATTGATCTTGTCAACCAACACTCTCATGTCCTTCTCTTCAGGGCTGCTCTCAGGACATTCTCCACCCAGCCTGTATTTTTGCTTGGGATGCCTCAACCCACGTGCAGCAGCTTGCACTTGGCCTTGTTGAACTCCAAGAGGTTGGCCCAGACCCACCTCCCACACCGGTCTAGGTCCCTCTAGATGATGTCCCTTCCCTCTAAGCTGTCAATCTCACCACACAGTTTGGTGTCACCAACAAACYTGTGGAGACTGTGCCCATGTGTGAYACRCAGGTTTGYTCCTCGGGTATTTCTCGGGTCCTGCWGCCCTTTGCATTGAAGAGCAGTTTCAGCAAAATCCACTCCATGACAAACAGAAGAAAATGAACATGTAAATAATAGCCYTGAGTCTTTTATTGATCTTTATTGTACTGAATAGTCTCCCTTTCCCTGTTCCGTCAAATCTTTTCCTTCAGGCCACTTTTCTGTTAATGCCTTAGTGATGTCTGCAGTAATGACAGATGYGCATTCTTCACTGATTTTATTATATCCATATCTGCCCAACGTATTGGCTTGATATAAAATGATCATGATGGCCTCAGGGCTCTATGAGAGATTTCAGATTMATGGGAAAAGGGGCTTGTGTATCCACACCATCTCTTGCAGAGYGCTAAGCTTTTGCAGGCAGCTCTCCCAACTTTCTGAATCTAAGGAGAGAGACAGCTTGCTCTGCCTTGAATGGTGGCAGATTGATGAGTTTGGCTGGAGGTTTTCCAGCTGCAGCTATCATGGGGATTGTCACAGTGGTAACGGAAGAAGAGGTCCTTTGTGCAAACATAACAAATCTCTTTGGGAGAGCACCTGTGTGCAGGAGCACTTCTGTACCCCAAGCAGTGGGCACTGCTTTTTGTGACATCACCATGGGTCAGCCTGTGCAGGTTTTGGAGGAACAGGGCATGGCTGCAGTGAATCTTTTACATGGCCTTGTTTTTTAGAAACCAAAGTGATAACAGCAGRACTGTCCACATTAAGTCTTCCATGTGCAGCTTTGTGTTTTCTGTGCTGTTTTAGGATGATGGGAGTGCTGGACATTTGACCACTACAGTCTTGGCATGAGCCACAGCACACCAGGGAAAAGAAACACCAAGGTCCTGGGAACCTCTGGCTGTGTGTACACATTGGAATCCCCTAACAGCAGCAAGAGCAAACACTTAGCTTTGGCTAATTTGGTTTTTGGTTTGTTTTTATTTCCTCCCCCCTTAACATGATTTTTCTGCTGTGAGCAGTGAAGATGTTGCAAACAACCCATCTGCGTTTTTGCAACACCTCCTCTGTTCCTTGATTATTTTAGTTTGTTGGTGTCACTTTGCATGTTTATACTATTTTCAAATGTTTATGTCACTCTCTTCCCATATTTTGGTTTTTTCCCCCGGTTGCTTTATAGCATTTGGAAGATCTTGACTGCTTTTCTTTTGCCTCCTTTTTTACCTTAGTTACCTTAGCAATGTTAAATTTTATCATCTTATTTTACCTCCCTCTTATTTTTATCTTATAAAGAGATATGAGATTCTTTTTCACCTTCAGTCTCACAAAGGATGCTCCTTTCTTCACCACATATAAACTTTCCATTTTTTTACTACCTTTTGAGGATTTTTCAAACAAAAAAATTGGGTTAAATTAATAGTGGTAGTTTAAAGGTGGAAATATATTCCTCATTTGTTCAAAATTACTTGTTATCCACCCCTGTGATTAGGGAGACACTAATCTGAAGTGCTCTGCTAGACATGGGCCAAGCATGTACATATTTCTCGTACAAAGTTCCTTTTTACTGACAACAAAAGGATGTGTCTTCAGTATGTCTTTTTCTACTGCATGCAGTAGGTACAATAGCTGCCYGCTTAGCTGCCACACAATAGAAATCTGGGTTTCATTTGAATTTTCAAGCTTGTTGAAAGTGCCTTTAGTATTTTTCTCTATTTTTTTTTCTCTCCATGGGCATGTCAGCCTCCAGCAGAGCTTAAAAAGGGGAAAGAAGAAAAGGGGAGGCGGAAAAAAAAATAAATTAAAAAAGCCAGCAAGGTGTCCTTAGCGTTTCCCTGCACCTGGAACTACTCATCCCGCTTTCACGCAGCGCCCTTGCGGGAGGCACCCAGGAGGTAGCAGGCCAGAAGAAAACGGGGCGTGAGGGAGTGTTAAAAGAAAAAAAAAAAACTGCTTTACATTTGACTTCCCTTAAAAAGAAAAAAAATTTAAGATGCCTTTTAATACTAGAGAAATTATGCTAAGTAAAAAAAAAAAAAAAAAAGATAAAGAAGGGGGAAAAAAAAAGAAACCCCGCAATTTGGCGCTGCTTTCCCGGCTGCGCTGCGAAGGCACAAAGAGACGGGGGCGCTGTGGGGAGGGAGGGGTTCCCCCGGAGGCGGGGCCGGGCCGGGCCGGGCCGGGAGCGGCGGCAGCGGCGGCAGGAGCGGGAGCGGGAGGCGCCGGCGGCGGCTGAGGCTGAGGCTGAGGCTGAGGCTGAGGGAGCCGGAGCCGCCATGGAGCCGGGGGGCCGGCGGGGCCGCCCCGCCGAGGAACCAGCGCGGCCCGAGGACGAGGAGGTGGATCCCCGCATCCAGGTGAGGGCCTGCCTGCCTGCCGAGGGGCGGCTGCGTTTCCTTAAGTTCGTTTTAATATGTGCGTTATGGCTGTACGTAGCAATGCAATGTAATGTTTGTAATAATGGTTGCCTTTTATTTCATTGCTTTTGCTGCGTGTGTGCATGCATACATATATATATATACATATACATRCACATACATACACTCACGCATGCACCTATACATACACAAATATGTGTGTATGTATATATTTTTTTTTTCCCCGGGTGTCTCGGCGCCCGCCGGGAGCGGGGAAGCGGCCCCGGGGCGCCCCAGCCCTTTGTTACCCCGGGCAGCGCTCCGCGCCCGACTCTCTTGGGCGTCCCTCCTTCTTCTCTTCCTCCTGCTGCTGAATCTCCCCCTCCCCTTTTTACTTCTGACCATGACAGCGTGACCTTGCTCGTGGAGCGGGGCTGGTGCTTAGAAATTCATAAATGCGGGAAAACGTRGGTTTTAAATTTTGTCTCATTATTTTTATCATTATTTTTTTATTTCTTGTAAAAAGGAGCTTTAGTAGAAAAGGTGCTTGCTCTCAGTGAATGCCTTCTGCAATGCTTTTTRTTCTTGCATGGTTTCTAAACAAAGCTTTTCTCCCCAAAATTGTTTCTCGACCAATAGCAYGGTGCAAACTTGCAGCACGCTGTGGTCCCCGAAATGAAATGTATTTTTAGGTCTCTGCAGATTTATGGCCTTTGCCTCCAGCATTGCTGGTACTGTTTGTCATGAATGAATATAACACGTGTGTGCATTGCTGAGAGGATCCTTGGCGTAGGTCCCTGCTCGCTGTAATTGTCATTCTTTTCTCCATCGTGAGCATTTTGTTTTCCAGGGCTGTGCAGAGCCATTGCAAAATTCCCAAAACATGGTTACACAGAGGGAGGCCCTCTGCCAGAAGCTAGCCTGGTACTGCCCTGATTTTAAGAGGCTGAGCTTGGTTGTTATCTATTGATCTAATTTTGGCCTTAGGTTCTTCAGCTTGCTACACGTTTCCATGTATACTGTTTGTGAATTGTTGGCAAAACAATTGGTTTTGTTCAGTTTTCTGTTTGGTTTGAAAAGCAGGCTGCTGTGTCTGCTTCCGTGAGAGCCATGAGGTTTTGAGCCTTACAGTAAGAGACAATTAGGTAATTTTTGGATGAGTGTTTCAGACAACATGGATACCCAAGTAGGTGTTTTCCAAGTCCTAGGAGTAGGAAACGAAATCTGACCGCTGAGGATAAGAGAGCTAAACTGTTGTAATGAATTCCTTTCTGGTTGTAACCAGAGTCATTCTTGTAGCCCAGTGGGAAACTGCTCAARTGACAATCAATTTGCAACGTTTGGTTTGTACAGCAAAACATTTCCAGGCGTGTTCTGTTACACTGGTTGGCAATTAAATAACGTTTAAATTGGAGAACATTCCTGTTAAAAATCTTATAATCATGTTGCCCAGATAAAGAAAGCTATCAGATCTCCTCCTAAGGGTTGCTTTTTGAGGTAAGAAAGTCAGTAAGAATGAGCTTTATTTTTACAGTAACTTCATTCATGCCAACATCAGTTCTACTACATATTTATTCAAGGGATTTAACACCTTTGTTTCTGCTGTTAAGGGATCAAAGTGTTGGCAGGAAGGCAAATTATGTAAACATAATTGTATGTCCCATGGATTGGCTGGATTAAGAAATGATTTGCAAAAATCCAAAATAAAAAATGCTTCTYGTGTGGCAAGATGTGTTTCTTATCAGTTCTGTCCTTTCACTGCGTGTTTCCTCTGATAGTACAAACTTTGCTAATCTTCTGGGGTGGGTGTGTCTGTCTCCCCAGTACCTCGCTGACATTGACTATATTGATTAATGAGACAGAGCTTACTGTACCTTGTGTTTATTTGTAATAGTGAAGAAGTAGCCACAAWAGGAAATATGTTGCCTTAACTATAGGGCTTCTCTGATTATTTTTTCTTSTAAGTAGTAAAGTAGAAGACCAGCAGCAAAGTTAAGCTGGACATCCCATGGTTTCCTCTTTTCACTAAATTCATTAGCCACAGCCTTTGTGAGCTTTCAGTGGGGATGCTGAATGAGCCTTCTCAGACATGTTTTTTCCCTGATTTCTTACTATGCATCTGACTTTCTTTCCTTCTAGGGGGAGCTAGAAAAACTGAATCAATCTACAGATGATATCAATCGCAGAGAGACGGAGCTGGAGGTACAGAATTTATCCTTGCATTTTCCTTTTGTGCATGTTGGATTTTGTGAACGAAAGTACAGTGTTTTTGAGTAGGTTGCCTCCTGAATTTGTGCATCCTGAATGGTAATTTTGCAGCAAGTGTCTGGTGATGATGTTTTTAAAGGTATGAATTGACCTAACTGCTGAAAAGAAAGGGAAAAGGTAGAGGTATGCTGACAGTGCAAAAGCCCTGTGTGGAGAACCTCACACACAACCACTGCCAGAACTTATTTTTAGGTTTTGACACTGAACTTAGACAAGTTTTATTTTTACAAGTCACTGTTTTGTGTTTGTTGATTATAGACAGGGAAAGTTATWTGGTTAAGAGGTTTTTGCCATACGACTGTCTGCCAGGATCTTCTCTTTGGTGGCTGTTTGGKGTTTTTTTAGATTGTTATCTTTGCTTTTTTTTCATCACTTCCTGAGCAAGGAAGGTGATGAAGGAAAGTTGGAATAAAAGACTTCCTGCTTATACAGAGAGGTTTTTGTGTATACTTAAAAATCTAAAGCAAGTTCTGAAGAAATTGTTTCTAAATCCCCAAATTTGAGCTTCATCTACTTGGTAGTTATTCTGGAAGGCTCAGCATTACTGATCTAATAGTGATGCAAAACAATATATCCTATGTGTGTGTCTGAGTTTCTTTTGTTTGCAAAACAAATAAGATAAACCCAATGGAAGTGTAAGATAAATATGCTGCTAAAGAAGAACTGGAATAAAATATGACTTTACATCCTAAATAATTTTGATATSATTACAAAGTCTTGAATACTGTATTAAAACATTCTGATAATGCAGTGAGGAACATACTATAGAAGTACATCTATAGATTTCTGTCTGTAACTTCCAAATATCAAAGTATGGTTTGTTTGTTTGTTTCTTTTTAGTTTTTTTTCCTCTTGTGTGTTTTTTCATGAGATGGATACCTCAGGCATGGGGCGGTTCTTGGTAGAATTTTAAAATACTTGAGTATCCACTGAAAGCACTGAACAGAAAATGGGKTTATGATCTTTGGACAAACCTTGTCTTGTAGCTTTTTTCTTATCCCCACTTGTTTGCATATTCTGTCATTGTGGTGTGTAGATTATGAATTCATTGGTTAATAAACTTAGTTAAATGGGGAACTATTTGCTATGCATAATGAAACAGTATTTTTGCTGTGAGAACTGTTCAGTGGCACTAGCATGATTTAAATTTTATGAGTGAACTTTAAAAATCAGTATTCTAGTTTGCACTAGTAGCAATTAAATGGACTTCAGGAATCTTTATATAGATATATTGAAAAAAATTATCATACGTATCTTTTCAGTCTCCTTATTTCATGCTGAGGTACTGAAATTGAAAGATGGTGTTATGGATAGTTGCCTGGATTTCATTAATTTTGTCATAACCTTGCACTGAGGACATATTATGAAGCAGATGGAATAGTAATAATAATGCAAAGGCATCCTCATGAAATAAATCCCAGTGACTTTAAGATGGGATTTTGCTGCTTGATTAAAATTATTCATGTGATCAAGTGTTTGTGGAGCCTGCAGATTTGTAGCTACTGTGTGTGTGGCACRTGCTGAGCTGTAGAGGCTGAAAGGCTCCTGGAAATATAACTGTAAATAAAGGAGCAGAATTTCCACATTAGCTTGGTCCTACATTGTTGCTTACTCAGCCTGGTAAATACCAGGTGTTAGATAGGTAGAAAATCATATAATCATTCTCTGCACTTTGCCATTAAGTATTTACTGCAGATCTGTCTGTAGTACCTACTGTAAGCAGTTTTCGGTGGAATTAAGGTGAAATACCACCAAGAGGATGTTTTCTTGAATGTTTCCTCTTTGCTTTTCATCCAAAAATCTTACTGCTGGATGGATGCCAGTTTGTGGTATCATGGAACTGCATAATTTTTAATCTGTAAAGATTTTTATTGCATTTATCTGCTTAAATATTGAGGACTAATGCAGTTGGATGAAGTAAGCGAGACTTAATTTATATACAGGTTGATAAATGCATTTTAAATGGACTTAAAACCTTTCTAGGGGAAAGGAATAAAAAATCCCATAACACCCAACACTTGTGGTTAGCAGAAAATCTCTGCATTCATACTCTGCACAAGAAAAGGAAGATTTGCCAAGCAGCCTTATAGGAAAGTTTGGAAGGAGGAGTTTGGAATTGAGATCATTCTGCTTCAAAGGCTTCCAAAAATCCATGAATGCTGTTGAAAATGTGGGCTTCTGGGAGAGCCATGCTGAGTTTMCCTTTGAAGATTTGCACTTTTGGCTCTTATTAGCTGCTTTGGGTCCCTCTTGCTACCCCTTCCTAGTTTGTGGTGTTCCTACTATATTTCATTGGAAGAAAGATGTGTGTGGGTGTTTTTTAACCAGACTATAATGGAGTTATATTTATCCTGTTTTGCTAGTATCGTTTTCTTTATCTTTCCAATATCTTTAATGGGAACATAGACGTATCATTACATTATTTAGAGCACAAGTTGCTGACTRCCAGCTTCCTGTAAGATTACTTTGTGGTCCATAGATTCCCACTGTTGATTTTTTTCCCCAGAATAATCTGGAAAAGCAATGGGAGTGTTTGAGTAGAAGGTGTATTTCTTTGAAGGAAGTTCAGAAAAAGACACCCATGTTTTTGTGACTTGATGTACTCTCTGATAAGCAGGAAGGGTAACCTTGTGGCATCTGAATTCTGCAAGACTTTTCTGGACTTCCTGTAGTAGTTTTGTGTGAGTTGCTCAAAGTGAGAATGCTGGCTGTCTCCAGTTGCCATTACCTGGAAAAAAAAGCTGTTAAATCCTTCTAAACCTGTGCTTCTGTTCTTGCTGTGCCTCAGGTCTGCATCTGCAGAGTGGAAGTAATAATGCTGTGTTACCCAGTGGAAAATATTATGGGGCTGAATTCAGTAGAGGTTCCTAGRATTTTGAGACTGCACTGGCCTGGAGTAGCCACAGGAATGTCTGTGTTTGAGCAATGTAGAAAATACTGKTGTCTGCTGCTTACAGAGATGATAAAATGGGGAATTCTGTTTTTAGTTGACCAGCCTGCCAGTTCTTTAAGTTCTGCACTGAAACTGCCATATGACCTGTTTTTAAGTTGAACAGCCTGGGTTTTTTAATCTTTTAAAAAACCTTCTGCACCCATACCGCCTGTGAGAGCGCTGGATGTACATGCATGGCATGACTTGAACAGATACATTGAAGTTGGATGCATATATTCTTTTACTTGGAAGAATTACTCATTTTTTGCTCTTTTGACCTATCCTATTAAACCCTGAAGAAACATGCTGACCTGCTGACGCTCGCTGCCTGTTCAGGAGCTGCAGAGCTGCTGAAGGGCACCGAGTGGCTCATAGTTATATGTTGCGTTAATGTATTGCCTGTTAATGAATCTTTGATTAGACTTGATTTAAAATCCATAATGCTGCTCATCCTAAGTGCAACACTGAGCATTACTGACACAGCAGAAGGGTGATAAGGGTTCTCTGAGGGATTTAACACTTGGCTTCACTAATGTCCCTGTTTATGTTTCAAGTGCCTGTGAAGGGCTGGGGGAAACACCTTGCAGGGGAGATATAAGTGTTTTGGCCAAATGCAAGAGGTTTTTTCCTGTTTATTGGAAGTGCATCTCCCTCTGAACTCGCATCAGCAGCTGTGAATGTCCTTAACAAATGTGCAGGATTTGCCTGTCCAGCCAGCTCACAGAGGGCTTGGACTGGCTCTGAAAGTACAACTCAGCTGTAACAAATTAACCCGGGGACCCTCTGGCAGCGTTGTGGGGAGGGGAAATGCAGAACATACCATTAAAGTTACCACTGGAATCCCAGCTATCCCAAATGTGGTTTTTGTTAGAGAGAGTTTTTTGTGTTGCTGGAGCTACGAGCTTGCCAGTGTTTGTTCATGGGAGATACTGCACAGGAAGACTGGAGCTGAACAGTGCTGCTTTCAGCCATGCTCCTTATCAGAGTGCCTGGCTGGGATCCTTCTTGTGTGCTTGCCTAGATCCTCTAGTCCTGATCTGCAACATTTTGTGTTACTTTTAGTCCTGGGTTTGTCATAAAGGTCACCCTGGGTTGTTTTTGGATATAAGGGGATGGGTTTATTAGCTGTGGTGCTCTTTCACTGATGAGCCTTGTCAGCATTTGAGCCCCTCTCAGAAGGGGAAGGACTTTTTGTCATGGTTTAACCCCAGCTGGCTGCTAAGCATGACACAGCCCCTTGCTCCCTCCCCAGTGGTGGGACGGGAGGGAGAACCAGAAGAGTGGAAGTGAGAAAAACCCATGGGTTGAGATAAAGGCAGTTAAGTAAAGCAAAAGCTGCACACACGAGCAAAGCAAAACAAGGAATTAATTCTCCACTTCCCACTGGCAGGCAGATATTCACCAGTTATTTAGAATTGCTTCTTACTTCTTCACTAAAATACTTGGTTTTAGGAAAGAAACTTGAGCTGTTGACCCTGTCACACATAAAACATGTAAGCAGATTTACAAAAATAAAATCCTCTATCTTTCAGATTTTAGAAAAATGACCTCTCAGTGTCTGGAATCTCATTCTGAGCATGCCTGCTTGGTTTGAGGAAACATCTATCTGTGGAAACATCTGCCACCTTATCAGTATCCCCGTGCAGCATTTTCCAGTGTCCACAAAAGAATGCAGAGATAAGGGCAAAGCAGCTCACTGGCTGGTGTTCCTGCTGGCTTTGGGAGGAGGATGTACATGTGTGATGGATTTGTCCAGCASTATCAGGACAAATCTTTCCACATTTCTTTATGATCTACTTGCTTCCATAGGAAATGGCTCCTGTGTGTGAATTCCGTGTTGTTTTGCCTTCTGCTTTCATCCAAGGATGAGCAAGGGAAGGCTTCTTCCTCTGCTGTGGCTCTGGAAAGATTTTGTCAACCAAGTGAGTCAAAGGGCTTTACTTGATTCATGTTCTTGACGTAAAGATGGGTTTCCAGCCTGAGAGAGGARGGGTTAGGTGGAGAAATCTTGCTTTGGAAGGAGCACCAGTACCCTCCCATGCCTGCTTTCTTCTCTCTTCTTCTAAGAGAATTAAAAACATTTGTAGTAAGAAGTATTGGTAGTCTCAGTTTGTAACTGTCTGCAAGCAGAAGGTTACAGCAACTTTTAGGTACTGATTTTTTAATTGTTGTTGGATGGCAAATTAGTAGCTGCCTAAAAAAAAACCAAACCAAATGGAAGGCTTTTCTTATCCCTTAAAAATGGAGATACTACTTTTCCCCTTCCTTGCACTTTGTTTTTAAGGTTTGGTTGCTAGTCTGGCTTACTTGAACTGCTCAGGTACCAAAGAGACATTTAAAGTGTCTTTAACTGGTTTGAGCACACCTTGTGCATCTGTTTGGTGTGGATGTATGATACTGATGCTGGTTTAGCTTGGAGATGAGCTTTTGCASCTGGTGGGTCTTTGTAGCTGAGAAGATGGGTATGGATCCTGTCAGCCTGTTGGAAAGAGATGAAGCCTGTCTCTCAGCCAGCAATTCCATTTCCATGCACCTCCCATGCTTGCCAGAGGTTCTGCACACCAGACTGGCAGAACGGTCACGAGACAACCTTTGTAAATGAAATTTAGATGTGCTTGGTACTAGGATGATTCAGACATGGTTGATATGTAAAGCTCATTTTAAAAATAGAATTGTTTGAAAATAGATGTTTCATTTGATGGGCAGAAATAGTTATTTGCTTGTCATCTGGCATCTAACACCAGCTCATCACCATCACTCATGAGTGAGGAAAACAGGTATGCTTTTTTCCTCTGACAGGTGCAGTACAGGTTGAAAATTGTTTCAGTTTTTTCCCCACATTTGAGAATGGATCTTCCAAATCCTGCTGTAAGGATGACCTGYCCTCAAGTGTTGTCCCTCTTTCTGGTGCGGTATCAAAAAGCTGCCCAGCAGCAAGTCCCTGGAAACAAAGTCTGCTCTTAATAATGAACTATTGCAGCAAAACCATATATGGGATAGAGGTCTGGCATGCTCCTTAAGACAGTGCTTGTGAAATCTCTTTTGAAAGAAAAGTGCTAAGGATTTCCAGAAAGAAAGCTGATGAGCATGGAGCTCTTGCAGCCATASAGCAAGATGTTGAAATGTAAACTGCAGCTGTCCACGTGCTACAGTAAGTGCTCTGCCTGCTAGAGTGTGTGTATGACAAACACCTAGCTAGTGAGAGTCTCCTTGTTAAGGCTGTAATTTAAGTAAGAAGCTTCTCCTGCTGCTTTTTTTTTTTTTTTTTTTTTTTTTTTTTTTACCTTGCAACACACATTGAGGATAAATGCTTAATCGGCTTTTGTCCAGCTGTAAAAGGTTTATCAGCATCTCATTTGAGCAAATAGGAGGGGAAAAACATTGAAAGCTGACTGGCTAACATTTTCAATGTCACCTTTCTATTTCTAAAATCAGAAGCAGGGTGTTCTTAAAAATGATCACCGAAGATTAGGAGTGAGTAAAGGGGAAAACAAGCTTTAAAAATGTCAGGGTGTTTGAGATGTTTCATGTCAGTTGCATTGCTTCTGTTAGAGTTTATGTATGTATTCAGTGCAGTGATGAAAAAAAACAAAATGTGTTTTTAAAAAAGAARAAAACCAAAACATAAAAACTGAYCCAGAAATTATGAGTGTGACTCACATGTTACCTCAGGCTGCTGTTACCAATAAATAGYATTTCTGCTGGAATGAATTATCTTTCAAGAAACTGAAACATAGAAACTAGAGACTGAGGATTGTGCTAGAAAATTTCTATGGCAAATATGCTGCACTGTCTTGGTTTTGCTCACAACAGCAAGTTGCAGGAATTRACATATTTTCCTTTCTCTGTCATCTGTGTGTGCAAGATAAAGGTCTAAATGAAGCAAGAGTTTGGCAGTTAAATAGTAATGCTTGTATGGAGGGGCAAGTCACACCAGAGGATTTGATAAGTAGCCTGAAAACGTTGTGGTTGTCTTTCTAACGTGGATGTGCRACTTACCCTGTGCTGGGGACCACGAATGAGCTGCAGTGATGTGCTGCTCTGAGCCTCTAAGTTTTTGATGTGAGTGTCCTTACAGAAAACAATGTTAAGAGGATTTATAGCTTTGAACCACTTCACATGTGGGTTGAAGTGTCTCACTGACAGTGACATGGGAAGCCAGACATAAGAAGTAGTGAATGAAATCAATTCCCAAATTACTGCCTTTTGCATAGGCCCATTCATTTCCACAAGCAACAGATGTGCTTCTCATGTCCCATAAGGAGTAAGTTCCCCAGTCCCAGTCCTACTGGCAGGTGCAATTGCCTTGGTGCTTCTGACCTCCCCATTTGCACATGGAGTGTAAAATAGCTGCTGTGCCTGTAGTTCTTACTCAGACTTCCCCAGATCACCTGCCAGTGGAGTTTTGTGCTGTCCCAGGGGTGATGTCCCTTGCAGGTGCTCTGCCAGCCCGCGGCAGGGCCCACACCCTGGACCAGGAGCATGGCTGAGTGTTTGCAGGAGGGAGCTGTGGCCCTGCTCTCAGCAGGGGCTGCCGTAGCTCCCAGGTCAGAGGCACGGCCGGGAGAGCTGGGGCAGTTTGGGGTGAGGAGGCTGGCTGGTGGGAAGGCCCTGGGTTCCCACAGGAGCACACACACAGTGGGGGATGGTTTGCTTTTGTAGTGTAGGTGGGGCTGGTGGAGAGCTCAAGTGGTGTATGGGGGCTTGGCATCCCACCTCAGAGACCTCGGCATCCTGCTGCTGGGTCTGAAGGGGATGCCTGGAAACCTTTGGTGGGGGACAAATCTTAGCAGAGAATTGAGCATCTGCTTGTTCTGTCATGCAGAAGGTGTTGGAGCCTGCAGGCTTGTGTTCCTGGCAGTCAAGAGCCTGAGAATAAATGTCACTAAAATAAGTTGTGATGGATGATACAAAGTTCGGGGGTGTTTTGGTTTTCATTATTATTCTTCGCTGCAAGAATGAGGGTGGTCAGACCTAAAGTAAGCCTTGAAAGAAGAACCAGTCATCTTTGGAGGAAAATGATAAACTGGAATTTCACACCAGTGTATTCTTCAGCTGAAGCTTCCTATTCTGTGTCACTAACTACTTTGTGGAGTGGAGTTTGCTCATGGGCAAATGTCTGCTTCACCATTTGTAAGGCCTGTGCTTCAGGCGCCAGTTAGAGGAACACTTGGAGTTCAGTGATTTGTATATGCTTCAGAGTTCAAGGGAGATGAATGGGTACAGAAGTTGCTATTAATTTGACTGCTTTGTTCTTAGTGTCCTTTGTTTTCTTTTGTTTTGTATTTTTAAACTCCAAGTGGGGACTAGTTATCTTTTTCCTATGGGATAAGACTGTGTATAATTATTACATGAGTAAATTTGGGGTAGGTCTCCAAGCACAGATTTGTAATGATGGTTTCTTTGTTCCAAGTGATCTTACATACATGGGAACTCAACTTTTGGATGAATCACTGCATAGGGTTTTTTTTACTTAAACTATTTTGCCTAACTAATATCCTTAAATGCAGCTTTCACAAAGRGAGTGAAAAGAAATCTTCTGGCCCATTCATTTAGAAATGAGCTTTTAATTCTGTTCCTACACCTGCAAAGAATTTTTCTCTTTTTAAATATACTTCAGTACTTATTATTTTTCTTGCAATATAGTCATCATGCTTGGAGTCTTTTTTCAGTTACTTATGAAACTCATTTTGAGCAGTGAGCCATGTATGGTCCAGTAACTTAATTGGAAATATTCAAATTCTTCTCACTGAGAAAATCATTGACTCGATAAATATTGTTTAAATGATACATTTCAGGCTTTCACTGAGAAATGAGATTATTGACTGGATTTGAGTTAATGAAATAATAAGTTAATGTCCATTTAATTTTCCATTTTTGACCTTGTTACCCATTTGAATAATTCCTTAGAATAAATTGGAGTACCTTAAGAATCCAAAGCTATTTGGCCTTGACTAAGATAATGCTGATGCTGGTTCAGGTTTTACATAACACTAAAAAGGAAGCAAAGAAGCTTTTACAGAAGTATATTGCTTTTTCTGCAAAAACTGATGTATTGCATTTTTTTTCCACTTCTGAGAGCATAGTGGCACCTTGCAATATMTTTTAAATCTTCCAGTGAATAAGCAGTTTTGCATTCTAGAAATCGTCAACAGTATATATGACAAAACCCTCCTGAATTAGGGCACTTCTTGAAGCCAGCTGCTTCCTGATTATCAACATGACACTCCAGCAGTCTGCATAAATGTTGCACTCTAATTAGAGTTACAAGCCTTGTTGAGAGCTCACATRGCCCTTCCTCTTCATCTCCTTAAATCCTGGGCCAGGTCCCAGCCTGAATTTGCATCAATCTGCAATAATTTCATATATTTAGAGTCTGTAGTGGATTCTGAGATTGAGATCAGAATCACTTTGCTTACATGTGTGGAAATTTCAGTGGAGCAGAGAAAATATTTTAATTGCTTTTGCTAATCACGTAAGGAGTGCAACTCATCCTGTTTGGAAGTGGCTGGGTTTTTTAAATATAGAAAATATTAACAGTGAAGTGGAATGTAGGTGCCCTTCTCCATTGATAGAAACCATAGCTGAAAAGATGGGTTTTCTGTGCCAATTCCAGCTGATGTGCCAGCCKGCTGTGGGGGTTTGACCTGCCTGCTAGCACCATTCTAGCTTTATTTATGTGAGATGTCTTTGCCATTGAAGTCTCTCTCAGAGTTTGTTACACTGCTGTTTGCCTCMTCACAGAGTGAGTAATTTACAAACAATTCCTCTCTGAGAAATCCTGCCAGGGGTAACATCTAGAACAGGCTGATGTAGGCTTTATATAAAAGCTGTCACTGAAAGACAAAGATTTGGTGTCCAGGATGCTGGCTTTAGGATTTGGCTCTGGGTTCCAGGGTTCCACTGCTGAAAAATTCTGCCTTTATCCGAATGCCAGTAACTGTTCTGAGTGTGTCAACTCYTGTGTAAATCTAAAGAGGAACCTGAAGGTAGGAACAAACAGGTAGAAATAATTTTTAAAGCTCTAATCTGCCTTTGTCCTTTCTTTCCTTCCTGCAACGTTTTGAAGGATGCGCGCCAGAAGTTCCGCTCTGTGCTGGTCGAGGCCACAGTAAAACTGGATGAGCTGGTCAAGAAGATTGGAAAAGCTGTAGAAGACTCTAAACCTTACTGGGAAGCTCGGAGGGTGGCCAGGCAGGTAAGACATTTCTGCCTTACAAGCTGGAGTGCACACACTGATGGTGTTGCTTTCCTGCTATTAATAACATCCTTGGCACATGCACTTGGCTGACACTGGGCTGTGCCTTCAGTTGCATGTCAGCTGTGGGAATCAATGGCAAAATGGATTTCTTCACAGCCACAGCTGCACATGCTCTTCAAACCCACAACAGCTACAGCAGACACAATAGCAAGACACTAGCTCTCTTCTCTCATAATAAATGGCCTTTCAGAGCTCTCTCCTATCAGTAGTTGTACTTATTTGGAAATACAGTGTAGACATTGTGTATGTGGTTTTTCTTCTTAAAGCAAAATGCTCAGCAGCTAAATGGCTGCAGCTGGAAGCTGCAGGGAAAAAGGCTGGAGTGGGGCAGGGTTTGGTGCTGATTGGGTTGTGCTGAAGTAGGAAAGTGCTAAATGTGTCTCTAAAGTGTTTTGGTTTGGGGACAAACTGAGCTTGGCTTTCTCTGTCATCAGGGCCTTACTTCCCATGCCCCAACTACTGCTTGATTACTGATAGGCCCGTGGAGCTCAGGGAGGGATGAGTTGTGGAGGGAAGAGTGTGACCTGCTGGGTGAAGAGAAAGCCAGAAAGCTTGTGACATGTCAGGCAGCATTTCATTTTAGGRAGGAAGCTGCAGAGAGTTGAGTGTGTGGTGGCTTAGGTAGTGCTTCTGCTGGATGTTTGTGGTGGTGGGGCTTGCTGGTGGGTGAGGCTTTTTGGTTTTTTTCCCAAGGGAAGCATATTSCTGGGTGCCATTTCTGTTTTCTCTTGAGGCAGGAAGAGTCAAGAAGAACTGCCTGGAGCTGCTACTTCTGTGCTTGGGTGGAAGGATGTGTGGGRTGGCATCTGTGGCTGGGTAGCTGGGATGTGACTGTGTTCAAGGGGAGGGTGATGAGTGGCATCTGTGAAATATGTGAAAACTGCAGAAGGATTTTGTTCATAAAAGTAGGAAGAGGGATGAGAAAAGTAGAGTAGGTGTGTGCCAGGAGGCAGAGTAAACTCTCAGGGTAAGAGGAGGGGAGTGAAGAGAATGTGTCCTCAGAACAGCACACAAGAAAGGGAGGAATGAACAAGCTTCATTCCCTTGGAAGTTGGTGAAGCAGGAACTGGGCTGATGGAATGTGGCATGCAAGGTAATATGTGACTGTGTTGATGCTTTAAATTGCTTAGCATTGTTCTGGAGGCATTGTCTCAGGTGATGGGGATGAGATGTAGGGAGTATTAGGCTTAATCCTGCAGACTAGAAGCAGTGTGGCAAAGAGGTAAACTCTGCCCTACTTGCTGTGTTTTGAAGTGTCTGCCTCTCATCTGTAAGTGCTCTGAAACCCTGCTCTTGAGGGCTTTGGTGTGTGCTACAGATAAACCATTGGTGAGCTACAGAAGTAAGTAATTGTGTAAACTAATATGTGCAATTTGGAAAAACGATCCCTGYGACCCTGCCTTGTGCATGATCTTGTACTTCTGTTACTATAAATAGCTGGGTAAGGCACAGCATGCATAGGACTTCARGAGTTACACTTGGAAAAGTTAATGGTAGAAGCACACACTTTGCAGTACAAAAAAAAAAAACCCATCAAAGATCAATTGACTTTGAGGTTTGTAACATCACAAACTCAGAGCAGCGAACTTTGCCCTCTGTCCTGAAGCTGACAGCAGTTTATGTTCTGGAAATGGAATTTTGTATTGTTATGTCTCTGCTACCCCTGRAATCCATTCAGTCATTCTGGTTCAAAGGTACTTTGCAAAACCACTAAGAAACCCAAGCTCCTGAAGGTCCTTAAATTAGTAGAGTCACTGCTCCAGCAGTAGGCTTGTTAGAGGGAACAGTATTTATTTCCCCAATCCATTGTGTCACTAGCTAGATTTAAATGCTTTTTATCCCGGATCTGTTTATTTGCTTCACATTYGTTCACATTCGTGTTTTAATTCCTTGATAGCATTATATTTTAAAGCAGGGGTTGCCCTTCTAACCACTCATTTCACTTTTTTCATTTTGTTTAATGGATCTGGTCGTGGAACAGAGTTTCTACTTTGTATCTACTTAGCAGACAGGGAGAGATGATGGTCTCTGGTTTCCSTTTTTCCCTTTGTCTAATAACATAAAATGGAAAATGTGAGGGCCAAAGGGAATGCAAGCATTGGACAATGGATCTGTCTGGAAGCTGGGAGATTGGAAAGATTGGTGCCAATCATCAGTAAAGCATCTGCCTAAAGTTTTAATTTAATCTAGAAAAGTTCCACATAGCTGGGAGCAAATCCACCATGATAAAGTATGGAGAAGGGGTGAATAGGTAGGGAAATATGAAACTGGGGGAATGTACCAGAGTATTAMCATGGTTAGGTGCCAGATTGCGTTTCTCTTTTTACTTTGATTTGCAAAACCGTAGAGAAATCATGGGAAGAGCTTGTTATTATTATTTTTTTTWAAATTTAATAGTAACATCTAGCCTATGAAGAATTGTCTTCCTCCTCCTTTCTTTACACTTTTTTAGAGCCATTAGGCTGTGTCCAGAAATACTGGAACAAGGTTCTTGAGGGCTGAAAGAGCTTTAATTAAACAATAAGGGAAAAATGAGTGACTCTACTGGTAAGAGAAAGGGAAGTGTAAATTACTGTTTGTTGTTCTCACTAAAGGGAAGTAAAACTATGACCTTGTAAATTTTAAGCCTTTTGGAAATACAGAATTGCGTAATTAATGACTCTTAGTTTGGCAGAAATGCAGGAGTTGTCCAGAGTTACTTGAGTTTAAGATGTCAGCTGCAGGGTGAGTTACCTAATGCAAGCTGTAGTAAGTCACATTGAGGAGTTTGCTTTCACATAGCACCAGCACAAGTCTCTTTTGGAAATACATGTTTCATCTATTAAGATAAAACCCATTAAAAAAGTATGAGGGCAGTGATGTGGGGTCATCAAAAACCAGGTCACCAACTGAAGTAAAACACTGGAGAAACTTTAGGATCTTGAGCCCTTTTGTCTGCTCACTCTTATCCCCATCTTGTGCAATCCTTTGTTGGCAGAAGATCGGGAATTCAAAATGAATTAACTCTCCTGTGCAAAGGTCCTGTAGGATCTTGTTTGTGGAATGTTTGCCAAGAGAGCCATGGCTTGGTCTGTCTCAGGGTGAAACTTTGCTTCACCAGAACATTGGTCCCTTGGTGTTAGGATCTGAGTACTTTGTCTCCTGAAATGGTGGCACAGGGAGTCAGGATGCTGTCTGTTGGTACCAAAGCAGTAATATTAGGCTTTTGCTGGGACTCAGGTGAGATCTAGCTCATATTCTTGTTCAAGGAGATTTCATCTAACTTCTGCTAAGATAGAACTGTTGTGATTCCTCATTTGGTACAGCACTGGGCCTTTTGTGTTGATTGCAGACAAAACCTTACTGTTTTGGAGCATTTCGATCCCAATTTGTTGTTTAATCAAATTTTGAAGTACTTGTGCTGTSAGAACATTTTTGTCTTTTCGTGTTGTTCTTTAACTTAAGCAGTAATGCCCTTATTTAGTGGAAAAACCTTGGCATGTAGAGGATTGTGCACGTACACAAGCAATGCCCACATTGCAGCAATATGAAATTCCTGTAATCCAGAAGGTGGCCCAGGTTCCAAATGTTCAGAAAATTAGAATTCCCATGTTTGTTTGATTTAGGTGGTGGTTTATTCTTTTTTTTTTCCCCCACTAGTAGCTGCTTCCCTAGTTGTCTAGTCAAAGAATGGGACTTTTCTTACCCAAAGCTGATGGGGAAGAAGGGTRAAATTGCCAGGAAACATTAATAATGTAAAGAGAAGTGCTGAGCCTCTGAGGTAAGGAGTGTCTTAAGCCACTGTTGACTTAACATTTTGCAGGGCTGGGGCTGGAAGGTGCCTACGCAGTGGTGTTCACAGTAGTGTCTGAGCAAGTGACAGGGCTGGGAAGTGTGCTACCTCCCTGGTGACAGGATGCAGTGCAAAGGCAAGTGTGGTCTAATGCATAAATCACTGGGCTGGCAGGAGCTGATTTTGTGCTGCTGCATGGCACAGATGAATGACTTCATCTCTCTCTCAGTTCCCATGTAAAATGAAGCTGTCAAGCTGCTGTGAAGCTAAGTTCATTAAGGGAAGTAAAAGCACTTYGGGGTCACTGGGTGAGAGGTGCCATTTAAACACTGCTGTCCATACATCATCTCTTGTGAACCCATAGACAAATTGAACAGGAGATGTGCCTTCCTGCTTTGCTTCTGCTGGAAAAATTATCTGAGAAAAGTGTATTGCCACCCCCACAAATAAAACAATCCCTGTATTTTTAGTGACCCTAACTTGACTAAAAGCCCTGGGAGTATTGCTTTTAATTCAGTTTCAGCATTGTTTTGGTTTGGTTTTGGTTGTTTTTTGTTGGTTGGTTTTTGTTTGGTGGTGGGCTGGTTTGGTTTGGTTTTGTGGCAGGGTGAGGTGTTACATTTTATTGGYTCAGATTGGGAGTGAGGATGCTTTGCTCAGCTTTAGTGCTGAGTCTATTTGGGAGAGACGTGGTTTCCCTTTGTGATATTCCCTTCACCTCTCTGCCTCCTGCCTCATTTAGCTYTTACAAAAAAGTATCAGAAAACTTGCTTCAGGCAAAAGTAGGTGAAAGATCTATGCTGGGTCATACCTGTCTCTGTGTCTCAGTAAAGGACCCACCTGTACCGTGTGTTCATACAGCAATATGTTGCAGGATATGCATGTTCTGCTTTATCTCGGGTCAGTCTTCTAAGTTTTGCAACTCATTATTTTTWTCATGTTGTTGGCATACTTAGGCAGCATGCTTTTATCTGAAAAGGCTTGGAAAAACCTGCTGGAATGAGTATTTACAGGGGTTCTTCTCCATGGATGTCCAGGCATACCCAAGAGGAAGTGCAGTTGATAGACAAGTAGGGACAGCTGTCCCATCCTGTTCCCTGCAATTTTTTATGTTGTAGAGCTCCTTTCTCTCACCTCACTAATAATCTTTTACTCATGTAATATTTTATAACTGGATTGCCACATCYGTGTGAAGAAATCAGTAAAGAATTATTTGAGGTGAGCTTTCAGATATTTAGATCCTGCACCTGCATTCTGCTTGTCCTCACAAAACTTAGGGGAGCCCAGTTACCACTGGGAAATTATTTCCTCTCTCAAATGTGAGTTTTGATGTGATCCAATGAGWTTTTTATTCAAAGTGAATCAGGATGAAAAGTAGCTGCTGTAGTCTTGCAGAACAGGAATGGAGGAGGAACTGAGCCACTTGGTGATGAAGGTGGGAGGGGTGTAAGCAGATAAGAGCTCAGCTACCTAGCTGGAAGAGTCTTCCTCAGCAGATGAGACTGATACCCTTCTTTGTAGAGATCAAGCCAGTAAATGAACAAACTTTCTGAGGTGGCCATTACATCTCAGCTGCTAAGTGTTCAGCTTGAGATGTCTGACAGTAGTGTGGAAAGTTGCAGATGGCGACTTGCTGAGCTCAGGACACAGAAGCTTTTTAAATTCATGTAAATTGGAGGTTCAAAACTGCTGAACATCCTTGAAGATTAATTAGGAACTGGAAACYGTGGTCTTGCCAGTTCAATTCCCACAGCACCCAAGTTTTGTATCCAAATTCACTCTGAGTGAGAGCTAATGGGATCATAGCACCAGCTGGCTCTGCTGGGAGAAGGAGAGCAGCATTGAGTGTGGATTACAGCTCCTGGGTCCAGTTCCAGCAGTGGTGGATATCCAGGTCTCTCCCTCTGCTTCCTAGACACTAAATGTTTTATCCATCAGTATATTGACTTCCCATGTCATAAGGAATCTCCTTCTCCATCCTGCTTTTAGGAACTGAAGTCCTGATGCTCATGTTTAGGGCAACAAGGAGTTAAGACTGATTTGTCTAATCTAGTAAGCTTATCTGGGCAAAAAAAAAAAAATAGGTGGAGGGAGAAGGAACTTGAGAAGCAAAAATTAAATGTCAGCAGAACTGTGACAGACTTGCATTCCTGTTTGGAGACTTGCCATGGAGCTAGTAAAAAGCAAAATTATTGGCACAGTTACAGTTAAACAACCAGCTGACCTTTCCTGGCTGAAGGAGTGTTTCTGGTTAACTGTTTGTAAACCAAATAACTATCCAAAATGTGGATTCACATTTTGAAAGGAAGGAATAGAGTGGCTTGAAAATAAACCTTCTGCAAATTCTCCCAACTGTTTAAGGAAAAAAMCAAATGCCCAGAGCACTTGACTGCTTTCTGTGGCTATGGTTCATTGCTGTTATTGTTATTAAGTAATCATACAATCATTAAATGGTTTGGGTTAGAAGGGACCTTAAATATCAACAAGTTCCAGCCCACCTGCCATGGGCATAGGTGCCACCCCCTAGACTGGGTTGCTCAATGCCCAAGCCATCCTGTCTTTGAGCACTTCCAGGGATGGGGCATCCACAACTGCTCTGAGCAACCTGTTAGAGTGCCTCAGTACTCTCTGAGTAAATAATCTCTTCCTAACATGTAATGTAAACTCTCCCCTTTTAATTTAAAACTGCTCCACTTGTCTGATCACTAGGAAATTTTTTTTTTTTGCATTTTGTATTATTTGTATTTTGAATGGATGTTGCTGCTCTGGCCTTTTGCAATAAGCGGTCTAGGCTGGCAGTGTAGGTTGTGTTGTTTGTGCCCTGCCTGTGCTGTTTGCCCTTTTAACTGAGGATGCTGTATTGCAGCTGCCCTGGTGGCTCTTGAGGAGCCTCTTGGCACTGGGAGATGGGAGGGAATGATGCCTGGACTGGGAAGGTGGGGTGAATAGTGTCAGAAGCAGCACACTCCCTGGGTCTGTAAATCAGCCATGTGGAAATGGCTGTGATTTTTAGATTACTTGGTGGAGAGCCAGGGGAGCAGCTSCCTTCCTGAACTGAGACTTTGTGGTTAAGGAGCCTGTGTGTGGGATGGAGGCTGATGTGATGGCCTCGGCTGGTGCTGTGGCAGGCAGGCATAAGCCTTGCCTGGGAACAGATGACTGGTGTGCTCTGAAGGGAAAAGAGACATGGAACTTGCTGTGTGAGCGATCAGGAAGCTCAGTGCTGTGAAGAAATGGTGAGGGAAGGAAACGTAGGTGAGCTGTGCAAGAAGTGCCTGAAAGTATGGAGCATTGAGGCTGTGTGTTGTACCTGTTTGCCTGTGAAGTTTTGTGTGTCCTTTTTACCTTTTTGCTCCCTGTGGGCCTGCTCTAGGTCTGAACCCCTTCTTCCCAGCAATGTTTTTGGTTTTTTTATTACAAAACACATCATTAAATCTTGGGGAAACCATGTCGATGTGACGTCAGTCCTGTGGTGCAATGTGGAGTTCCCACTGCTGTGATCCCAAAGGGCATTCTCAGTATTATAATCTCCCTTCCCACACAAAGCATGGCTGAAGAGGGCATAARCCAAGCAAAGGAATCTGTAACTTCATTATTGAGGGTGAGGAGTCACTTCCTGGACTTTCACCAGGGAACCCACTGAATTTTGTAAGCTTTTTCTAATGCAGGATGTACTTTGGATTCRGTCAAGCAAATATTTTGCCATGCTCAAAGTTTGATGGAGTGTCTCCTGTCATGTTTGCACAGTTGGGATCTGAAACCCTGTGAGCAGTGTGTGGGGAGTCACTACCCTTCCATCAGTGCTGCTGCACAGGGCTTGTGCTTGGTGTGCTCTGTTTGTTCCTCCTGACAACTGTATTTTAAGTCTTGAATCATGGTTCTGTTGCATTTTCCTTCAGGCTAAAGTAGCARCAAAGCCTAGGAAGCAGGGAACTCGGGGTCACTTACCTGGGTCAACAAGCTAGGTTTTGCCTGGCTGATTTATTAACATTATTTATTTACTTAAAGCCTGACTTAATGTGGCTTTTGTGTTCTGGCTCTGTCACCTRGTTGAACAGTGTGGTATTGGAGTGTGTCAAACTGAGTGTCCTTAAACTGTCAAGAAGATGACAGATGTTGCCTGGTCGGCTTGGGAAAGTTATGCCCAAGATCTCATCTTGGAAGGAAAGCTTCTTAATGTGTTTGTCTTCCCATCAACCTTACTAATAGGACAGTAGGTCAGTGTGGCTGGCAGGTTTTTACCCTCTTATCTGTCCCATGTTTGGGAGCACTGACAACTGCTGCTTCTCAGATGAACGGAAAAAAATCCTTACCTGATTCAAATTTAGTGCTCTGTTGCTATTATTTCCTGCAGAGGAGGTGGCATCTGTAACAATATCATCTGCAAGTACCATGTTCCTGGCACATTTGGATAGTGGGAACTAATTTTAACCACTTGCTTGTTGAAATACCTGTGTCAGTAAGTTCTGTGTGCATGTCCCTCTCTAAAAGTTAGATCACCTGTATCTCCCTGAGCCTCTGTGCCTCAGTGCATGGGTCTAGTTATTCTGGGTTGGTATTCATACACCCTGCATTTCTGGTTTGTGTGAGCACTATTCTGTTGAAGGCTGGTTGTATAAGCTATTGATACAAAAACTCTTTTCTTACGGCTATTTGCTGATGTGCCTTGGAGGGCTCCATCATGTAAATTGTTGACTGTACTCTGTAAATTAGAGGTTCTTCCCTTTTCTTTGCAGAAGCAGAAGAAAATACTATTTAATCTGTTTTGAAGAGTTTATCTAGGAGAGATGAAAAAAATTACTCTCTTTTGGTGTTTCTTTCTCCCACTTTTTCCAACCCTACAAAGCCTACATCAGTTCTCAGCCATAGTGGATGGCAGTAGCTCAAAACCAGATAGCTGTTCAACCTCCTCTCCATTAATTGTTGGGAACCAAATGACCTAATTATTTTTTCCTACCTTCAAGAATTTTTTTTTTCCTGTTGTGAAATACTTAAAAGTATTGTGCAAGTAGGTCTGAAGTAATGGAATACTGGGTTAAGTTGGTGTGGAAATACCCTCAGTTCTTTGGAGTAACAAGGAGAAGGCTGGCRCAGAAAAATTTGGATTTTTTTGCAGATGACGGCTGATTTAGGCAGGAAGAAGTGATACAGGTGGTCTGGTTATTRTGTTTAGCTACAGATACAATAACAGATGCTGGAACTGGCAGGAAGGTGTAAGCAGCTCTCAAAGAGTGCTGGAATGTGAAAATAGAACAGAATCCCTTTTTTCCTCTGCTGTTGTATGAAGCTTTGAGTGACATCATTTTGCATCCTCTTCAGTTTGGAAAAACCTGAGGGATTAGGTTGTGCATTCCTTTGTGTGACTGTAGCACTTCCACAGCTATTGCCAGAACACTGATCTACAGGAAAAAAACCACAAAACAATTTAAAGGAAAGGTTGCTTTGCTTTGTTGTCTGTCACCATGTTCTCCCCTGATTTTTTTTTTTTTTTAGTCTGGCCTCTAGTAAAGTCTATTTCAAGAGATTGTGAACCACAGACAGGATCATCTGTTAAAAATAGTAGTTGGCATTTGAGCCTGGGTGGCTTGAGGTCAGGGTGATATCCTGTCTACCTGTTTTGTGTGATAATTGTTCAGRGATGACTGCTGAAGGCAGCACAAGTCTTGCAACTTCAGGGGGATTTTTTCAGCCAACCAAGTATTTCTTGTGTACAGTGGTCTAAATAGGTGGGAGTTTATTTTGGAGTGATAAATGCTCATGCTGAGATCTGCTGCCAAAACAGATGGGATATGGATGTTACTGCCCTCTGGATGTGTTTTGGTATGACTTCTAGTAAAACAGTACAAATTTTGGAGCTTTTGTTCATTCTTGCTGGAAAAGATTATCTGAAGACTCCAATTTCTGTATTAGGAAATTRGCATGTGGGAATGGCTCTGCATTGACTTAGTTTCTATAAGAAATACATCTCAATTGCAGCAAACAAAAGGTTGTACTGTTCAACAAGAAATTTTGCTGYCAGGATGTGGGAGAAATGTTCACCTCATTTAGCTGTGTCTGTGTCTTGTTGTTTGGTTTCTATTTTGTTGTTGTTTGGTTTGTCGTTAGGTTCTTTAATTTGGTGAAGTGTCCTAATGGCTTATTCTCAAAGAAGCATTTTATTGCTGTGAAGTGGAACTGACATATTCCCTGTTCCTCCTGCTACCTAGACTATTTCCTTCGAGGAATGGACTTAGCCCTTCATTAGTCCAGGACACCGCCTGTGCCATTTTTGGTTAAGTGTAGGAAGCCTGTTATTCACCTGTGCTGTGGAGTTGTGAATTTGAGTAGGAGAAATGTTGAAGGGTCAATAGTTTTCTTCAACATGTCCCTTAGGAGGATGACTGTCTAAAAAGTATCTGTGAGCAYGCAGAGGTGGACAAGGTCAGCCTAGGACTTTATTCCAGAGTGTGTTCCTGATATTGAGGACAGGCTGGTGGGTGTGGAGTTTTCTGGGAACTGGGAGAACATGTCCAGAACACCCCATCAGCCAGGTGAAACTCCTACCCACTTGCCTTGTCTGTGCTTATGCCAGTGAGAATGCACAAGATGTGCTTTCAGAAGCAGGCTGCCAATCCCTTGCCAGCACTCTGGAAACTTCTACTTAGAAACAGTTGCTGCTTTGGTGGTGATTGCATGAGACAAGGATCCAGTGTTTCTCCTGAATATACCTGTTGCATCTGTGTGTGCTGAATGTTGATTATCTTGGATAATTAAAGMAAGCCACTAACGCAGGCGGTGTCCCTCTTCCAGGGTGTATTCAGGGAGTTGTTCCTTGCTTCTATATTTAATTCCAGCAAAGCAGGCTGCTGCCAGGTGCAGATGAGCATGCAGAGCCTCTGTAAACCTGGAAGCCAGCTGTAAGCCCTAGACTCGCTGACTCACTGCCTAAGCTCTCAGAATGCAGGTGCACAGAGAAGGGAGGATTACCTCAGTGTTTTTCTCTCTTAATAAGATCTATTACCTTTGAAATAAAAACCTGGACATATTCTATCATCCCCTCTTCCAGAAAGCAACAGCTTAATAATTTTGGCCACAAACAATTGCACAACTAACAAGCAGATGGTGGTGAATGCCCAAGAAGGCTCTGCCTGGATGGTATTAGACTGAACCATTTGTCATGCTCTGGTGCCACAGACTTGTTAATTAGTGTGAGTAACTCCAAGCACACAAGCATCTCTGAACAACCACATGAAAAACAAAGGAGGGGCAGAAGGCTTGGGGTAGTGTTTGCCATGCAATCTCTGCACCCAAGTGAGCATCACCTCCCTGTTCCTGTAAGGCAAGGAGCTGTATCAGTGAAAACCAGCAAGGAGATCAGCAGGTTTCAGATGACTGACTGCACAGTGACAGTGATCAGCTCAAAGGGAATATCCTTGCCCTCATTTCACAAGATCCTGGTTACAACCAAGATGGGAGCTGCCAGAGAACGGCTGGCAGCTGATTGTGCAGTCCAGTTCAGGACTGGCCTTAACAGTGTTTAAGGGAACTGTGTGTTCAGAAATGTTCTTTCTCATTTCCTTGCACAGCTCCCAAAGAAGRGAGGTGGGATTCTGCCTTGAGGAGTCCAACTGTCTGCATGCTCCTAAAAGAAGCAGCTAATGAATGAGCTCTTGGTTGTGCCCTGAACCTTCTGGCTCTTCGAACACACTCGTGATCCTGTCTTAAAGGAGTTACACATGCCACCTAACTTTAGCACAGAGCTAGATGTCTCTGGAAGCATGCTTTGTAGGTCTGCTCTTATTTCCTGGGCCTTTTTATAGACTACATAGGAATGTAACACAACCAGGAGTCAGGTCAGTTCTGCAACAATTTGGCTGTTAGAAGAGAAGGGGTGGATGCATGTGGGGGACCAAAAAGCCCAGCACAAGAATAAAACACCTAATCAAAAGCAGAGACTAAGCTTCACATGGTTTTAGTGTTCCATAGGCATTTCACTAGTTATGCAGCAGGGAGGAAATGGTTTGTGTTTCACAGAACTCTAGCAACACTTGTTTTTCACCTTTTTCTCCCCTCTGCCTCCTCCATCCAGTTAAAAAGTCTTTCAATCTGCTTTTGAAAAAACAAATTCTAACTCATGTTCAATTATATAGTTTTATTATTAACTGCTTAAAGAACTAAAGAGTATTTCAAACTCTTGAGAGACTGTTTTTTGGTGTAAACAGTCATATTGATTATATAGCTCAGACCTCRTAGATGTGTCAAAATGAGGACACTCCCATGGCCTTGAATTTTAGAAGTTGCTTAAAAAAGTGTAGCTAGAAGGGGTTTCTAGAGTGTTTTTACTACTTTTCMGTTCTGGTTTGGATCAGAGTTTTTAGGCTGCTGGGAGAGGGGAAAGAAAGGTCATGGTCCTTAAAAAAAGCAAACAGAACCCTTACACCCCCCCTCCCCCACAGTTGCACCATTAGTCTGTTTATTCAGGAAAATAAATGCTCTGASTATCTAGGAGAACATTCAGCACCACTGCAAAGTTTTTGCAGAAATGTTCTTCAGATTTCGAGAAACTAGGAAAAATATTATTGTATTTGATTGAAATAGTGGTTGTACAGGATCTTTGGAGGTCATCAGATCCCAACTTTCTGCTCAAAGGAGAACTGTCACATTGCTGGATTGCATCAGCCATGGCTTTGCCATGTCTTGAAGACTGCCAGAGATGAGGATTTGAAACCTCTCTGTGTAACCTGTCTGCAGGATTGGCCAGCCATGACCCTCTTAGTTTAGCCTAGGACATGGTTTGCATTCCTCCCAGTGAGACTGCACCTTCTCAGCTTTCTCAGCCTGACACCTGTTGTAATGTGCAGGTCCTTTTGACAGGGCTGACYGTGGGATTGTTCCACCCCAAGTGCAGGACTCCACAGGTCTCCTTGGCCCAGTCAGGTTTCCCAAGGTCTATCTAGGCTGAAGTTCTGCCTTTTCAGCCACCTCCTCTGACTTAGTGTCATTTGCAGATTGGCTGTGGATGGAGCTGTGCCAGCGCCCAGGTTGTTGTTATTTGTTTGGATGTTGAGCATGGTGAGCCCTGATGCTGACATCTGGGCTGCTGCTCTTGTTCCTGCCTGCCAGCTGAATTAAAACAGGTTGAGGAAAACTGAAGCTGAAGTAGCAGCCCTTAGTGGCTGGTTACTGTGAGCTGTGCAGAGAGCACTCAGCTGCACCCCTTCACCTCGGGGGCTWCTGAATCTCTGAATCTGCTGCAGGGCTGGGTGAGATGGGGATGCTGTGGTCAAGGAGTGGTGATCCTGCTGTCCCCATTCCTGCCAGAAGCTTGGTGCAGAGTGCCTTGGTGCAGTCCCTGCACTCAGAGGGATCCCTGAAGGCAGGCAGTGCTACAGCAGCTCTGGTGGGCAATTGATGGAGTAAAGTTCCTGTTTCAAAACATGCTCCCTGTTGTACTTTGCACAGCAAATTAACGTGGGATGTTGATACAAGAAGGAAAGGGGGCAAGAATGAAAACATCTGAAACTTGATTCCTTCTGAAGAGTGGGACTGGAACACAGTTAATCATTGTCTATTTGCTAGTAAGCAAGTACATGCTTGCTGGTGGCAATTAAACTATTGTTTTAAAGATTAATGGGTGGGAGAAACATTGGTTTCACAGTAACAAACAAGTGCTTTCTAGAGCAAAGGCCTTGGGCCAGCACATGGGGTGCTGCTGCCTTGTTCTGACCAGCAGCTGTGTGTTCCCTTCACGTTCCAGCTTATGGTGATTTCATAAACAGAAATTGTTCATGTCTTTCATTGGCAGTAACTCAGAGATGCTGAAATAAAGTGGATGTCAAAATCTTGGCAGTGCAGGATGGGATAGATTCACTTGGATAAATGAGAAGCCAGTTTTGAAAATATCTGATCTTTGCTGACTGATGTTTCTAATGGGAAAATTTCTAGTTGTGTTGTGATGTCCTTTTYGTTAAATATCAATACTTGAGGTCTGGTCCTCTGGTGAGGCTGGCCAAGAGGAGAAATACTACATAGGCTTGTCTCCACAAAATGAGCCCTCTGCATCTATTTGGGGAAGCCTGGCTGCGCTGTGAGCTGTGTGCAGGTGTATTCACGTGTCAGGGGCTGAGCAGTGCCTACCAGGGTACATTAGATGTTGGCTAACCTCAGAGGAATGCTATAGCTGTGTTGTACCATGTTTCAGTGTCAGTGATACTGTGCAGAAACAAAAACAAAAAACAAAGATGAGATGAAATAGGAGATGAGATATGTCATAGGTTCAAGATATATATGGGAAGGTGGGGGAAAATCCTCTGTTAGCAACTGGGCAAGATCTTGACTTCAAAGAGAGTTTGGGTCAATAGAAGCAAATGTAGACTAATCAGAAAATTGTATTTCATAATTAAAGAGTGCACACTTTTCTGCTCTGAAAGTGGACAAGCAGATGTCAGTATGGTGCTGGCAGTTCCAGAAGGACTACATTTAAAAAGTGCCTGGTTTTGTTTTCTRTTAGCTTGCCATGGCCTAGTGCTTTTTTAATTTCTAGCTGACAACATAAATCTGTCTGTTCTGCTTGGTTCCCTTCTGTGCAAGGCCCTGTGTAGGCTAAGCAGAGGACTGCCTATGGGGATGCAGCTTTTATCCCCCAAAAGGGATTTGTCAGGACTGAGCATCTTWCAGCAATATATTAATAGCTTGCAGTTACAAATCCTGCCAGTACCCCTTTAATTTTACATAATTTATTTTCTAAGCTGACACATTTTATACCACAGTGCAGGATTTGCTTCTGTGAGTGCTGCTACTGTATGTCACTTCTGAGTCTTTGAGAGCTGCTGGGAAGTTCAGGGCTGTGCCTGTCAGAGCCGGGGAGATCAGGGAGCTGGTGACAGGAGGTCACATGTGCAGAGCAGCACAGGGTGGAGAGTGRTGTAAAGAGAGCTCTTGGCCATGGGGAGGGGGCTGAGTGGGCAGAGCAGGGCTTCTGTATGTGCTGCTGGTTGTAGGGAAGGGATTTACTCTTATGGGAGATGCGTTTGTAGCTGGTTACTTGTAGAAGACTGAGTTGCAGAGGGACAAACACAGTGGCAGGAAGAGTTGATGTTCTGTGTGAACAGTGTGTGACAGATGTGCTGTGACAGTGCGATTCTCCTCAGCTTCATTCTCTGTGGCTGTCTAATTGTGTTTCTTTAGGACTCCCATTTTATGTTTTACACTGATGCAGGAAGGATCTGCAGTGGTGAAGGCACTCAGGCACTGACTATGAGCCACAATGAGCACTGTCACCCTGGCAGTGGGAGCTGGAGCACGGGTCCTCCAGTTCCCAAGGTATCAGGACTTGCTCATTTTCAAAAAGAGGCTTCACTGGACTGGCTCTTCTGATCATAATGAAAGAGATCCTCACTTCTGTATTGGGTAGACTCCATCAAGCACCAGCGATATGGATGACAGGCAGAAAGTTGACATCCTGCTTGCCTCCAACCTCCCTCAGCAATTTTTGTGCTCATCTCTAGTACATTTTCTCTCATTCTACCCCAAGGCTAAGCCTCTCTCAACTCAAACACGAGTTTGTGATGAAAGACAACCTAGTTTTCAGCCATTCATTTGAATTTTGGATTTTAGTCTTGAGAGAAACAGCCACTGTTTAAAGTGGTGAAGTTTATGTGCAAAATAAGGAGACTGGATGGAGAGGCGAGCTCCTGCTCGTTTCTCTGTGGTTTTAAAAGTGCATGAAGAACATGGCCACTCTCTTTTCCATCAAATGGAGTGACCTGGAGGCTTAGGACTGAGAGCAACCTGTTGGTGATGRTGCAGAACAACTTGTATGTGCTGGAGGCAGTTTTAAATGAGGGCTAATTATTGGGTAACTGTACTAGAACACAAAAGAAAGTGTTTGAGTATTCTTCTTCACCTTGGCAAAGCCACAAACCTGTTGATGTTTTCCTAATGACAAATGTATCATTCTTTACCCTAGCATTTGGTTTTTTCTTTCTCAGACTTTCAGGAAGCTGCTTAAATTAAAGACTGTAGACTGACTTCAGATAACTGTTGGAGCTAAATTGCTGTTTGGACTAACTGTGTTGTTCAGAAACAAAACAGTGTTTCCAAATTGCCACTGCAGAACAAAACAGTGTTTCCAAATTGCCACTGCAGAACAAATGCAGCTGGGAGGGGGTGTTTAGCTATGATTTTGTTTCAGTTTTCCATTTACCCACACAATTTAGAGGGCATGAATCTGAATGGATTATGGGCCTTGAGCTGTGGGCTTGCCTGTTAACAGCTCCAGCTGTCCCTGTCCTACAGGTCCAGGTGCAAGCAGAAATCTAACTGAATTGTAAATTTGGCTTCTGTTTTTTTTTTATCATAAAGACAATTTTCCTTTTTTAGAGTGAATTGGCCATTAAGGCCTTCATCAGAAGGGCTGCTAGTACTGCAAACTACCACTAAGTGTTGTTTTCCATGGAGATTAAGTATCTCAGCTCCTAATGCTCTGCAGGCTTTTTGCTGGCTCAGATGTCTTGCTCCCTGACCCAGGTACGTGTGCCAACAGAAACTTTGTGCTGATGCATTACGGTGAGAAAACTGCACTTCTGTGCTTGCATTGCCCCTGGGATCTGGCTGTACTGAGTTTCTAAGGCAGTTGCTCTTTGAGGAAGTTCTGGCTGTGCTAGGAATGGGTCTCCAGTCTGGTTTTGTGTGTTTGTAACTAATTTCTCATGTGGGCAGGCCTGCTCATGCAGCAGGGCAGCCAAGGAGCTGAAGCTGTATGAGCAGCCTTATTGCTGGAAGCTGCTGGGACCTGGCTCCCTCTCGTACAGTCTTCTATGAAAATTGGTCTTGCTCTTCCTCCAGGCACCCTCAGCGTTGTTCTGCAGTACTTGGTGCAGGCTCTCACTGGAGTCTTCAATATATTTCCTGTCTTAAAATCCCATCTCAAACTACTTTTATGTAAACTTTTGGCCTTTATTTGTATTTGATTTCTTTACTAGCATAGGTCAAACTTACTGGATGGAAAAAAAACAACTTGTGAGATTTTAGAAAATTTATTAGATATTTTGGGTACTAGATTCAGGCCTTTTGCTGTATTCAGGATTTTTTGATGTATTCTTTGTTGGAAGCCCAGGTTGAGCCTTGTTTAAAGATCCTCAGAKGGCTTTTTTGTATTGGCAAATTTTTGTGCTTGCTGGGTATCATGGTTTGGGTAAGTTAGTGGCTAAATAAAAATATTCTATAGTCAGGCTTATTCTGAATTTATAAAATGTATTAATATTTGAAGCAGGCAGCTGGTGACTGGGGTGATGAGGAGGTGTAGCATGTGGGGTTTTTTTTCAGAGAGGAGAAGAGATAATGTTGGGATTGAACTAGCACGAGGATACTGTGCATGCAYTAACCTTGGCCCAGAGGATCTGTGCTGCCTTGGAATGTGCAGTTCTGCATGGAAATTAACACTTTAGTGCCCTGGATCTTCACAAATGCTGTAGGCAGGGTGATATGGTGTAAACTGGCTGGAAAACAACAAAGGACATGGTTAGATGAACTTCTCTGTGGAAAACATCACCAGCCATTTCAGAAGGAAATGCATCAGGGACCTTGGTTGGAAGGAAATTACTGCTCTGATTGTGATGATTTTGATTTCCCTCTCCAGCTAGTAAGTGAAGGACCTCTGACACATAATTCCTGTTTTTGCATGGTTACCTTGGGGTGAAGTACCTCCATGTGAGAGAGGAAAAGAAGTAAGAAGAGCTTGCTGCTATTTCAGGACATGGAGAGGGAAACTTAGTGCGCTTTATTTCCTTTTGAGACTTGTGTTTAAATTAGGAGTCCATCTCCCCTGCCATGGGCAGGGAGGGAGGGCTTTTTCCTTTACCTTTACAAATAACTGTGGTGTCTCAAGTGTGGAGGTATTTGCAACTGGTATTGAGGGGGTGTAGCCAGCTGTTTGCTGAAGAAATACACTGTTGTTCAACTTATTTTATATCAGGGATTTTTAGCTACATCCCAAATGACCACCATTTCTTCAAGCTAAAACCTCCTCCTTTATTCATAATACTTTATCTTCCTCAGTGTGGTATTCTGTATGTCAGAATCCTTTCTCATGTTTGATTCTCAGACTCCTTCTGTGTATATCATGATACGTAAAGTTTTATTCATTATTTTCTTCTGTCAGTCATGTCTGGTCAAAGACATYTTCATAGGTATGTACTGGGTAATTCCAGTTTATTTTTGAAAACTCATTGAAGTGTAAATGAAAACTCTTCACAGTGCTGGATGTTCAGTTAATTGTATGTGAGGCTTATATTGGAAGGGTTGTATTTCTGAGCATAACAGCTCAAAAATATTCCTTTAAATAAAAATCTGTGAAATACATAACGTAGAAAAATCAGGTAAAGTTTTTTTTTWAAATTCCCTTGGTTATTCCTGTGTCTGTGTGCTGGGGACTTAGTGTACCAGTTGTGTACCAGCGATAGCCAAGTAAAAAAACACCCAAAGAATTAAGCAATCACCATCTCAGAGAACTTGTTTATTCTTTATAGCAAGCTAATAATTCCAAAATACTTCCTCAGCGTGATTAATGGCGTATCAGATAAAAATCCACCCTGACTAAACTCAGGGAGTGCCATTCTCAGTGTATTCTTGCCATGCCACTAGTTTGCTATTTCACTTTCTTTTGGTTTGTTCATCAGTGATTAAACCTGCATCATTTGGCATTATCTGTCAGCCAGGTGCTTATTTGTAGGCCATCAACTACAAATTTAACTTCTTGGCAAATGACCTCTTTGGGTGGGAGCTGCTGCTTTGGCAGGACTTACTGCAGTGAGAAATCTGTCATTTCAAATAAAAGTTTGGGAAACAGTGACGCCCGTGTGGCTCTTTGTAAAGGTCTTAGGATTTGTGTCACAGATCTTCTAAATGTGACTGTGAAGGTTCCTTTGTCTCTAATCCCAGACTTTTTTTTTTCCCCTTTAGGCTCAGCTGGAGGCTCAGAGGGCGACTCAGGACTTCCAGAGGGCCACGGAAGTGCTGCGTGCTGCCAAAGAGACCATTTCCCTTGCAGAGCAGAGGCTGCTGGAGGATGACAAGCGCCAGTTTGACTCTGCCTGGCAGGAGATGCTCAACCACGCTACTCAGAGGGTAATAAAAACTTGTCCCAGCACCTGCCTTTTCYGTACTTTGTGCTCCCCTGTGGTGTATGAGGCCCAGTTTCTGAAAGATCAGGTTTTCCTTTTGGTCCAGATACATGAGATGTAGGAAATGAAGCTATGGAAATGATGGTGAAGCCTAAGCTTGAGTGGTCTGGGCCTTGGCTGCTTCTGGGACAATTCTAGTTCTCTGGTGGGGCTAGAGTAGTGGAGTAGCTCTCTACAGAAAATTAAAAAAAAAAGCTATTACCATCTATTTTACAGGGATAAACTATGTCTTAAGGCATGTCTGCATTTGGAGTTGTGCCAGAATAATTGCATAGGGATGCCTATTYCTGAATATGTGTGTTGTGGGAGTGTTTACCCTGGCAAAGCAGGGACATGTTCCAGTTTTAGTATAACCTGTTCTTTGTATGGACTACATTGAACAAGTCACTTTGCTTCAGAAATGTGTTTGAATGTAGAATTACTCGAAATTGTGTGTTGCATTTTAAGCTTGCATGCTGCTTTATCCTGAATTAACTTTGGAATTTAGACGAAGTCCTACATCCTTTGTAAAGTCTTCCTAAACCTATAGAAGAGATGCAGTAACAAAGAGAGACAGTGTTCTTTCTAGCAGATGTCAGGAAGAATTTTCCTGTCATTTGTCTTCTCTCTGTTAAAATAAACGTTTCTGCCTTTTTTTTAAACATAAAAGAACAAAAAATTCGAGTTAAAAACCTTTGTTCTGCATATACTTAATATGCCAGTGAAGCTGAACTTGCTATTCCAAACATGCTATCATGCCATACAAAGCTCATATTGTCTTGCAGCCCTCAGTGCAACAGTTGCTCTGTTCTGTTGCAGAAGCTTCTCAGTTGAAAGAAAGCCTCTATTTCAGATTGAATTTTAAAATCCAGCTGCCTGATGAAGAAACAGGGAACAGAAAGGATGTTTGCTGTGTGTAGGGGGAGAGATAGAAAACCTGGTATATATTAATGAGAAAATGATCTCCAGGGTACTGTTTGTGTTATTGTCCCTGTTGAAGTTTGGTATTTGGAGRTGTGGTGACCTCTGTGTTTATGAGGGGAGCCCCACCTTTGCACTTTGTGTGCCAGCTGTCATTTTTCCTAGATGTAATCCCTGCTCCATATGAACAAAGTCCAGAAATAGGTAATTTTTGATTCTCAGAATTGACACGTGAGAAAACCAGAAGTGTCTAAGGAGCTGCTTAGAGCTTCTGACTGCTAAGCTGCTGAGTTTTGGTGGACAGTGACAGCTGTCACATTTGCCACCTACCTCTCTCTAGCTGGCAGAACAAAAACTTGTGTTGSGGTGGGTGACGAAAGAAACAATGGCAACCTGAGGGTACAAATGAGTTGTTCTTTTCCTTGGATATTTCAAAGGCATCCTCGTGACCTTCTACAACCCTTGGTTGTACCCTGACAGTGTGTGAGAGGTGTRCACCTGAGCAAACCCAGTGATTCAGAGCAGCAGCTGGCAGTGTTTGCTGGAGTTGTGCTGAGGGTGTTGATGGGTGCTGTCATTGATTGCAGGACAGCTGCTTGTTGGGGGGCTGGTTCAAGCCATAATGTCTCTGTTTTGTTACAGCTGAACGGTAAATGGGGTGCTTAGGTGTACTCACTGCAGCTGTAAAATCTCCTAGGAGATGAGTGGACTGTGTAGAGCAGCTGAGGGCTCAGTGAATGGAAAACTTGGAAAGCAACAATTCCCAGTGCTTAAAATAGTTTGGGTGAACTCAGTTCCCAGAAAGCACCCATCTGCCCCTTTCCATGGTGCAGCAGGTTTTGGGAGAGTTCCATGGAAGTTTGTCTTGTGATTTTCGTTGGCTGTGGTGGAGGTCTTAAGGCTGAGGCCAGAGCCAAGAGGGGTGAAAATGCTGTTRGAAGTCCTGACTGAACATACCCAGCATTAGTTTGTTTGGAGTGCTTGACTGAGTTTTGCGTCTTCTCTAAGACTGGGATGAAAGCTTCCCTTGGCTTCAGTGCATGCAATTAATGAAGTGCTCAGTGTTCAGTGAGGCAAAGAGAATGGTTGGGATCTCAGGGAGGAAAAAATATTGGCATTGCCTACCAAGCTATGGATGAAAAGAGGTTAGAGAATGAAATCTTTCAGAACAAAAGTTCTCCTTGACTGCCACAGTGTTGCTGACAACTCAGATCATTAACTATGAATTACATTAGAAATCACTCATGGAAAAAAATTGCTTCTGTGGGTGAAGGCTGAGGGTTAAGAAATAGACATCTTCTACTGGCACATATAAAATTGCTCTTGGAGAAAGYTTTTGCACTCTGGTTATTTGGATTTTCTAGCTTTTTTTGCATGCATTTATAGATGGCAGTTGTTGTGGGCAGAGAATAATCTTGCACCAGGCCTTCTACAGCAAGGACTCAAGTGCAGAAAAGCACCTCTGAGCTAAATGTTAGAAGTGGGCTACTGATTMATTTGTTTCTCTTCTGATAGAAATGTCAGGCCAGAGTCAAGTGTTTTTATTTGCTGTTCTTAGGCAGAGGGAGGAGGCTTTACTGAATGAATCTGAAACTTGGAACCAAACCTGAGCCCTGTAGCAGMTTGGTAGCTGACAAACACTGTAAACAGAAAGCATAAAGAAAAAGGGTAGGCAAGAGAACAAACGAGAAACTGATTTTTTACACAGCTATGTGTGAAAATGCTGCCAGGTTACTTTTGCACTTGACCTGATGGATGTGGACAAAGACTTGGGTTCCGGGGTACCAAACAGGAAATGCTGTTTCCAGACCCTCCCTGGGAGCAAATAGAGATAAGGGTTGTATGTTGTAATTGCTTTTTGATGTCTTGATAGTTTGAAAAGCTATTAACACTATTTTTAATGTGATGAGCTATTAGGCTTCTCCAAACAAGACTTTTGTAACCACTGATCTAGAAAATCGTACAATTCAACTGATGCAAAATGGGACAGTTACTGAAATTTTGTTTTTCCTGGGTGAGCTGGGAGCATAATGTGTGGAAAATCTTTCTATTCATGGAACAGGCAGATCCAACATGAACATGTACATGGAGTATAGGCTATCACTCAGAAATTTCTTTGCACCTCACAGTTTGAGCTACGTTTCCAAAGGAGGCTGGGAGCATAAATAGGAGCTGGATTCCTGCCTACCTGCCTKTGAAGATGCAACTAATCCCTGCAAATGTCTGTGCTTTAGCTAAGTGTTCACCACAGAGAAGCACTGGACTGTGRTGCAATCCTGCAAGTCAGGCAGCTGCTTTGCCCACTTCTGCACTTAACTTGATGTGTATTTTGGGGTAGACTCCTGGGGTTTTTTTCCTAATTGTCCATTTTTCCAGAGCTCTGAGAAGTGTAATGACACTTAGATTGGAATTTAGCTCACGGTGTCATGTCTGGAACCTGGCTGTGTATCACCATTACTTGCCAAGTTTCCATTATRATGAAAGGCGATCTGATCAATAAGTGGTGTCTGGAGAGCAATTYGTGTGGCCAGAGGGGCAAGTTCATKAAAAGATAAATTCTCTGTTGATTATAATGGAAATGTAGACAGGCTTGATGAGCTCTTAAGCTGCCTTGGGAGGAAGAGTACTGTTCAGTCTTAGCCATTGRCTTACCAGGATTTTGGTAACTAGAGTGTCTCTTTAGAATTTGGAGACGATGTTTTTGCTAGTGGGTACCAGCCTKTTTGTACCTTGAGTTGTAATGCTGCAGTTTGGGGTGCAGAGAGCAGGGCTATGAAAGAGACAGGGCCAAAGGATATTGAATTTTGGAGGGATGGAGGAAAAAGATCTTCAATTTATGCTCCTATTGAAAAGAATTCATAAGGATGTACAAAAGGAAAGTATTGGCAGATGTGTTACATCTAGTTTGACAAAAACTGGAGCAGAAAGGAAGATGCTTMATGAATTTCAAGAGAAATTGCTAATTTCTAATTGCTGATGCAATCTGCAGTCTTAAAAAGGTTCTGCTTTTACAGTCTTTCCTGAGATATGTTGAGTTCATAAATTCTGGCAGGGAGAAGAAATGTTTTGGCTCTTGATCATGAGACATTTTAAAAAGGAGAGGATGAGGGGAGAGTAAAGAGGGAGGAGGCATGCTCCCTCTTGGATTAATTTGGCTTGTGAAGCTCCCTTTGATATTACACAGTGAAGTACCATCTGTCAGTGTAAAATGTGTGGGTGCTTTCGTGATGTAGAGAGGAGAGATACTTCCTGCAGCTAGAAAAACTTAGAGGAAAAAAGGGGAGAAGAAAAGTCTGTGAAAGAAACAACAAACCACATCTTGTCTTGTCCTGATCTCTGTCACTTTATCCTGGAAATGCAGTGATTTTTTGTGATGCCTCGTATTGTTGATTCTCTCCTCCTGGTTTACTGATACTGCATTTTCTCTTTCCTTTCTTATTTTTAATTCTTCCCCTAGAARAACAATCAGTTGAATGTTTTGTGGAAAAAGCAGTCCTTTAGAGTAAATCTCTTGCTTAGATGGTCAGCTTTGCTCAGCTCCACTGATAAAATTGTTCTTTTCCATCTGTTACTATTACTGAAATTTTGTCTGGAGTCCATTTTTACTTTTGATTATGGAAACATTTTGGGTGGAACAAAGCTACTTGTACAGACTTACTGATGTTGAATGTATACTCTACACTGACCCTCCTTTTCAAGACAACTGGGTAGGAAATAGAGAGTAGGGGRGGAGAGAAGAGGAATTGATCAATCCCTGTGTTGGGGGTTTTTGCCTGCTTTGTTTCCCATTACTTGTATCTTTATAGCCTGTGCTGCCTGGGAGAGTGAGTTCTGCCTGGGGTAGTTGATCCAGTCGTTAGGGACAGGCAAGGGCTACAGGAATGTCTGGTGGGTGTGTGGGTATCCTGGAAGTTTGTCTATCCTGGTGTTTTTGTCCAAGACTGTGTCCCCTGCTGATCCCAAGGGTGAGCTGAAAGGCAGGTACAATGTCAGGAGGTGAGGTGTGTCTTGAGCAGCCTTTGTTTGAAGGGGTGTCATCCTCACTTCTTTTTTTGCCTTTTTCTAAGTGATGCTGCTGCTTCTGTGATGGCAGTGGAGCATCTACAAGGTAAGGTGGGTGGTAGAAGAACTTGGATTAGACAAACCAGCTTATTTGGGAACTGTGACCAAGAGCTTGTTTACAAGTCCATGTGACACTGCAATTTTTTCACCAAATGTATTATTAGCTCTAATAAAAAGTACTTCTTTCCTACACAAGCCTATCTATCTTTTTCTAAGCCTTCTTAAGGAGGTGAGGAGTTAGACTAACTGGTCTTACATTGAACTTCCCAGCTGCAGAGGTGGCAGCATCATTTACAGTTTGTTACTGTCTGCCAGCCCTGATGGACAGCTTGTCCATTTAAAGGCTGTTTGGAATGGAGGATGATCTCTCTTGTTTCTTCTTGTTTGAATGAAATGCTTAAATGCATTTTGGCAGGTGATGGATCTCTGCAGAGGTACCTTACAATCCCTCAGGTAATATCCTGGTACTTTACAATCCTCCAGGTAATATCCTCAGCCTYGAGCTGCTGTCCCAGGAAAAGGGGTCAGGCTGTCTCCTCAGACTTGGTGCATAATGTGAGTATGAGGAGAGAATTCCCCCAGGAAAACAAGGCTGTGAGGGGGCAGGGAGAGAGATTTTCTTACATCACTGATTTCTCAAAAGCATGAAGTATATAGCCTTTTTTTCCCCTTTCTTTCTGGACAAGATAATGAACTTGGGTGTATACGGCTGGTAGCAAATTCCATGTTTTGTCAGATATTTTGAGGTGCTTGCAATGTGTCATCCTCAAATCCCAGTTCTGCAGGGTTCAGCATTTCTGTGATGTTTGATATGAGACATTTGAAAAATCAGCATACTACTRGACACTTAACCTGCTTTATGACCCTGGTGTTGGTCATACTTATCATGTGATTTTTCCCAGATATCAAAGTTTCTGCTAATTTTGCCCCAAGAATGGATGTGAGGGACTGACATGTAACTGAGCATTGGCAAATTCCAGTTGCTCCATTATTTTGTAGCTTGTGGTGTTTTTAAATTGAAGTTTCCTTGCCACACTAGAAAGAAGATGAACCACCTTCTGTGCAGTCTTTGGAGACTGCAGTTTGATTTAAGAGATTTCCACATTAAAACCAGCCTTGTCTGACATATTTCACTGAGGCAAGTCTTTGCACCAACTGACTTTAAAACAGTTGTTTGAGATAAGAGGCTGCAGTTTATTTTTCAGGATGCAGAAGAGAATATGTTATGAGCCTGATAGGTTTTTTTTTACCCCTTTCTTTGAAAATGAATGCCTTATATATATGAGAAAGTTGAAGGGTGTTGAGGTTGAGTATATTATTTAATACCTGATCAGAAGATCCTTTGAAAACCTCATAGTTTAAAGTTCTAGCAATTCTTTAATAATGAGTGGTATGTGCAGATGAGCAGAAAGTGTGGCAGCAAGAGCTCCAMGTTGATGCTGATTGCTTTGGCAGTTTCACTCTTTCATTTAGGCATCAGAAAGGACAATATGACAGTTTTCCTGAGAGGAACAGTGATCCCAGTGAGTCAGAGTTGCCCATCTCTTTTCCTTGTTCAGTTCAGCCTGAGGGCTGGGAGGACTAGCACACCTTTTCAAAAAAAAAAATTAAAGCTTTGTGGGTGAGGTAATTTAGAATCAGGGTATTTTGAATATTCTCTCTGCATATGTGAGCTCAGATGTAGTCTGGTGGTGGGAGCCAGGAGGAGCAAATTTATGTGAAGTTGTGGAGTAGTTGGAATCACAGCTGAGGCATTGCAAAATCCAGTACTGGAGAGAATCAAGTCCTGCCATTTTTTGTGTGAATACCTTCATAGCTGCAAAACAGGAAGCTTAAAAAAAACACCTGCTTTCCTGCTGTTAGCAYGCTGACAGTTTATTCACAGCACGAACAGGACGGACCAGCAGAGAGATGTCACCACTTTTCTGACTTCAAAAAAATCAGTCACCTCCCTGCCTGGATTTTGGTAGCTGGTGCACCAAATAAAACACATTTTCTGTTTTAGATGTAATTTCGGTATTGTTTCACCTCTGACATCTCAAATTTGAACAATAAAAGTACCCTGGATAAAATTACTGGCAAGGCGTGGCTGTGGGATACCAGCAGTGCAGCTAATGGAGAGACATTTACTTTCCCTCTCCCAATGCTTGTGACAACCCTTTCAGTGAAAAAAAAWTTCCTAATATCCAATCTAAACCTCTCCTGGAGCAGCTTGAAGCCCTTTCCTCTTCCCTGTAGCTTGTTACTGGGGGGAAGAGGCCAATTCCCACCTGGCTACACCCTCCTTTCAGGAGGCTTTAGAGAGCAATAAGGTCTCCCTGAGCCTCCTTTTCTCCAGGCTGAACACCCCCAGCTCCCTCAGCTGCTCCTTATCAGACTTGTGTTCYAGATATCTGGATACATGAGGATAGGGGGCTGGTCATCAGCATAGCTCTCCTTGCCTGCATGGTGGGAGTGTCAGCTCAGGGCATGAACCTTTGCGTTTTTTGGTGTTGAAACTGTGATTTCAGGCATGTCAGGTGTTCTTAAGAGAAGAGCCATCTTGGACACAGTTTTCTAGTGGTTGGTTGTTCAGGCCAAACTGTGTTTGAGTCCTCCCTCTGCTGTGGCTGGTGTCCAGTCCTTCCCAGAGTGGTGGGGCTGCAGCTGGGAGCTGAGCAACCAGCAAGCTCTCTGCTGGGAAAGTCGGGTTCCAGGGAGAGGAGCAGGAGGAAGCAAACATGGCTGTTGAATGTGTCTGGGTGACTTCTGCTAGTGTTGCTCCACTTTTGAATATCTTACTGGGTCAAAAAAATGGATGTTCCCAAAAGCTGAGGGTCTKCTAAACTTCCTGTAAGAGAGATTGTGTGAAAAGCTGTAACACCTTTGTCATAATTTACACAGTATTTGAAGACCTGCTGCTCTTTTTGGGAAAGACTTCTAAGTAGATTCACTGGAAGTAATTTTTTCTGTACCCTCACTTTCCTGGCATGAACTGATTGGAGAGATTGTGAAGTTGCTGTTAATTGAAATGATAAGAAATGGATCACTGTCTTGCTGCTGAACCTGTTTTTTTCCCCCTCTTGAAGGTCATGGAGGCGGAGCAGACCAAAACGAGAAGTGAGCTGGTTCACAAGGAGACTGCAGCCAAATATAATGCTGCCATGGGAAGGATGAAACAACTGGAGAAGAAGCTGAAAAGAGCCATCAATAAATCAAAGTATGTTTTATGTTTGGAGAGGAGTTTAGTGGTGGAAACTGTTTGGGGGAAATACCTATTCTATGGGGTTTTTGGACTTGTGGAAGTGTGTTGCTCTTTGGGTTCCTCTCTGTGTATAACGGCCTCACAGCACACCTGGTACTGGTATTTGTCCTTGTTGTCCTTCTGAGTGCCTTTTGAAACACCTGACTCAATGGACTGGTGAACTGGGATAAGAAACCTTTTCTGAGCAGCATCTTGGTCTTGTTCTAGTGCACCGAACTCCTTGGTAATGTGTGATTTGACGAACAGGCACATGGGACCCACACAAGTGCTGTCTGCAGAGCTCTGTGGAGATGTTTCACAGCTTAGGATTGTTCACAGTTCTTATTTTTAGTTAGGAGAGCAACAAAGCAAGTGACAGAAAGCTGAAAGGTGCGAGACTGCACGGGTGTAAGGTGCTGTACACGAGGCTTGTTTACTTCCTCCTGCTGCCATGGCAAAGCTGTGTGAGAGCTGTTCTTGGGGAAGGAAACACCCTTCAAAGGGCATAGCTAAGCAGCTTCTGTCATTAATAATTGTGTCTGCATTTGCTGTGCAGTTTGGCTCTGTTGAAGAGAAGTGAAACAGCTTTTTGCTCAGAACCTGTTTAAAATTTTGGCCCTGTTTACAACCAATTCTTAATCCTCTTTATATTTCACAGCCTTTTTTTTTTCCTAATATTTCCAGACTGTGGCTTGTCTAAACAATCTGCTTGCTGTATTTAGCTTTTAATCCCCTCCATCTAAAAATGACTTTTTGGTGAAATCGGTCAACTAAAAATCTATTTTGATTGGTGTTCGCTCAATTCGGGAAAGGATTAGCACTTCTCAAGCAAGATTCAAGCATGTTTGCTGAAACAGTGTAGTGGTGTGACTTCTTAGGATGAGCTGCATGCTGTTTGTCTAGCACTGCACCGGGGCTGTGAAAACCATCGTCAGATCCCCAAATGACAGATCCCTCTGGATAAGGGCAATAGCTGAGAAGAGTTTTGGCTGCCAGGAGTTCCTTCCTTGCAATAAGATTTAAAATAAAGACCATGAGTAAGTTGTCAGTGGGGTCCTACGCAGCTTTTTATGATGGTGTGGAGCCTGGTTTCTCAGCTGCCTCTTGTGTGACGTGMCTCTGAGTTTTCATTTCTTTGCTGGAACTACCCTCAGAGGGGTGTCTTGTGTCATTCTCCTCAGGCCARGCTGGTTTCCAGTTCTGTGGAAGGATCCCAGTGTATTCTTTTGTCTCACAGCAGGGCTGATTGCAGCACAAACCATCTAGGTAGGGTGTTTTGGAGATCCTTTAATATAAAGGGTGTACAGAAATGCCACTSCTAACCTAGTACTGATGTGAAAGATGCCTGGTAGCACAAACAGTCGTGGATGTCTTTGAAGGTTTACTACATAGGGATGTTGGAAAGGTCAGTTGTCTCCCAGCATTGCAATTTTCACATAAAGGAAAATGCAGCTGAGCTGAAAACATCAGTGGTGTCAAGTGGCTACAGAAACTGGGAAATGAGGCTGCTGAATTTGCAGCTGTGCGTATTGTAGGGTGTAGCTGGCCTCTAGCTGCTCTTCAGGAAGGATTTAACACCAGCATCCTGCTCTGACCCCCTCCCTGTGAAGTATGGCAGCACTGGCTGTAATTTAGGCCTTTCTGACCTTTTGTTCATCTTCTCTTCAAACTTATGGATAGACACACTGAATGAGTTGTGCTCTTTTGGGCAGAAAATGACTCGCATTTGCTGCTTGCTTCAGTTGGGATTAAGATGCTTAAAGCATTACTGTTCTGAAAGCAAGACTGGGGCATCCTGGAGGAAAGTAATTTAGATGATTTGCTGGGTAAAGTTGATGAACAAAGGATTATTGGGTAGTTTTGTTTTGGTTTTGCTTTTAATTTAGATTTTGGGTGCTTACTTGCTTGTAATCTATGAATGTGCATACGGCTGCATGTTCTTAACAGTTACCAGATCTTCTGGCTCAGTGCCTCTGAGCTGTGGATAATGAACTTGCCTGTGTTAGCTGGTTTTTGGAAGTCACTTTCTGCTCTGGTGACTTGGGCAAAGTGCCTTTCACTCATCCTGTCGCTGCCTTGAAAAGCACTTTGTCAGTGCAGTGCCCTGGGCTCAGCTGTAGGACGCCAGAGAACAGCTCTCCAGCCCTGCTGAGTTACAGACCAGCCCCCAATGGCTATAGGGCCGTGGATGTCAGGGAATGAAGGGACCCTGGGACATGGGAGTGTCTCTGCCAGTGCCCTGGTTCCTGCTGGCTCCAGGTGCCCAGCTGTGTGTGAGCCATGAGTGAGCAGGAGTGTTCATGTGAGCTCCTGCACGCCAGGCTCGTGGTCTCCTTGTGCTGCTGWGCTGGGGTTTCTSTCAGCTGTTGCAATGAGACATTCCTGCTCCTGTGTGCACAGGGATGTGTTTGTGGACACGTGCATGTGTGGATTGCTTTTTCACACCATGCACACACACTTGTGCTTGTCACTGATAGAGAGGGGACTTTTCCCAAGGCTTCTGGAAGCTGRTGGGAGGTTAGGACTCAAGCCTAGTTGTTCCCTCCCAGCTGGCACCAGAGTAAGGAAGGTTAAGAATCAGATCGTTTGAGGTGAGTGGGTTTCACTGCTTTCCCTGTGCATGTTTCCCTGCATCACCATTCAGTCAATATCTGTGTGCTGCCATTGCTTTGGGGTAGGGCTGTACGAGTCCTTTGTCTGTTGGACCCAAATTCTCAACTGCAGTGTTTTATTTGGCCTGGCAGTGCATCCGTGTAGCCTTTGGCAGGGTGATGTCCCACTAAGGGAAGGCTGAGGTGCAGTTTGGCTGGATTGGTGTCACTGGAAGCATTGAGACTTGGCTGTGTGCTCCTGCTGATGGTGGGAGGGTGCTTAAAAATATCAGAGCTGGAAATGACCTACTCTCATGGAAACACAACTCAGTTATTTTGTCTGTGACTGTGTAGTGAATTCAACCCTTCAAAGAATATAGGATCAGAAAGCCASAGTTTCACACTCCTGAATTCTAGTGCACAGTCCAAAATGCAGTTGCAGTAGGGCTTAGAGCTCAGAAGAGCCTTGCAGGAGTAGTTCACATTCTATTTCATGTAAAGGCATATCTGATTGTTTATCTCTCCTCTGCTTTCCAGGAGAGCTTCTGGGARGGGAGGAGGGTAGTGAGCCCTGCTAAATAACAGGGCTATTTTTTTTCCCTGCTCAGAGTTGTATTACATGATATTGGCTTGTGGGCCTCTAAATCTTGAGGGTAGAAAGTGGTTTCTAGGCTTTGTACTGCACCTCTTGTACCCCTGTCCTCTTGCAACCTTAAAAGCAAGTTTAGGGAAGTGCCTGGTGGGCCACTGTTGGGAGGTGCTGTGCCCTTATGTGTGGTGCTCTGACCTCCCTTCACACTCTCCCCTTTACTGAAAAACCCAAGAACTGCCCCTCCACCCCCCACACCTGAGCACAGAGAGTGTTCAGCTTTTGTAGGAATTCACGTGTGCCATGGGCTCAGAAAGTAGCTGGGTAGAGAGAGGATGCCTATGCCTGAAGTTGGATGTTACATTTAAATATCTTGCAGAATCTAGGCCTGGAGGAATTATGCTGTTAACTCCATAAACTGGAATTTTGCAATTTGTATTTAGGTCAAAGGACCCATGAGGAATAGATGCATTAGGGAGTAAGAAAGAGACACTGAGAGCATGTGTAGGTGTTCCATCATCTGGTATGGGCTCCTGGGATTGCAGTGATACACAAAATAGCTGTGTTAATGCTACAAAGAGAGCAACTCCCACGCCAGTACATGGCATTCAGTCCCAGTGATTGTAAACAACTGTTCTTTGTTTTTCCACAGACCTTATTTTGAACTCAAGGCAAAGTACTATGTCCAACTAGAGGTACGTATGTAATTCACATCCATCTGAAACTCTTCACTGCTTACAGTAAATACTGAAATTACATCTCAAGTGCTCTGACAACTATGTTGTGTTTCTATACAAAACCAATTCAAAACCTCTTGAGCAATTTGCTAAGCACAATTTAAAGATAAAAGACTAAGAAAGTCTTTGTTTCCTTGTGTGAAATAAGAGTGTTTGAACTCTGTCAGAACCAAAAGAGTACAGTTTGACTGTCTTTGCTTCTTTTAGTTTAATGTGTCTGGGATTTATTTGTTGTGGGTTTCATTTTTTCCCCCTTATGTTTTATGCTTCAGACTGTTTAACTGTACTTGGGGTGCTCTTTTATGTTCACTGGCTGCATCAATTAACAGAATAAGTAACCTGCTTGCAGTGCTCAAATACCATGCAGATGTGAATTTCTGACTGGGGGTTTGGCATAAGAGGGATTTGGGGTTTGGCTGGATAGGCTTCCCGGGCTTTTAGGCATCTCTGCAGTGCATTCTGTGTGGTGCAGCAGTGTCTGGCCAGTGCTTGGGCACAGCACATGCCCCGCAGGCAGAGTGGCCCTGGGCCAGGCATGGCAGTGCTGTGTGGGATGGTAATCCCTGCTGTTACAGCCAGTCTTGGAGCTGCTAGGGATGGGAGGGCAGGGCAGGGCAGCCCTACAAATTCAAATAAAAGAATCACTCTCTTTCTACTTGAGTGACTTTTGCTGCATGTGGCCCCTAAAATGGGGGACTCTGGCTCCTCACAGTTGCAGGGTAGTGGCTGGTGCYGTTGTTGTGTGGGATGAGCACAGGGTTTCAGTGGGGCACGTTGCCTTGGACTGCTGGCCATGGATGCAGGAAGGCTCCAGTGGGGTGCTGGGTCAGTTGGATCCYAGCTAGCAAAGGATTCCCATTCCTTGTCTGGGGTGCAAGGCATATCCCACAAAGGTTTTGTGAGCTCTCTYCTGCCTGAGATTCAGCAGCATTTTGTAAGCCTCAGAGACTCTGGTGTGCACCTTTTTCCCTGCCAGATTCCAGGCTCGGGTGCTCTCTCCTCCTCTGCCTTGCCTGCAGCTGCTGCTGCATCAAGCTGAGCCCTTGCCTGCCCTGGGCTGGTTGCCAGGCCAGTAATCCCTGCTGCCTAGAAGCATCTTTTGAGAAATTCCCTTTTTTCCACGGGCAAAGGCACACTGTTTGTGGGCCTGTTGCTTCTCCATGGCAGCTGCTCAGTGCCCTCCTGAAGCAAGGTGATTGTGTAAACCGTATGAAAAAAGCACAGATGGTTTTTTTTGTGCATTAAAAGCAAGCATTGAGAGAACTGCAGACACACAAGCAATGTTTACCCTTTGGGAAATAGGATGCACAACACTTCTGCCCTTGCTGTAGGGTGATGTTTGTGCCTGGGGACATAGGAACTGCTGTATTACAGCTGTCAGGATTTGAGGTTTGCTGCTTTCTGCTCTGCAGGTTTAGTGAGCGAAGTGATGGGTTTGATGCTCAGCAGAGAGTGAGGCTCAGCCCCYTCAGGGGTGGCCCCCAGCCCTGCTGTGCCCTGCAGTCTGGGGGSTGGTTCTGGGATAAGCAGTGACATAGCTGAGAGCTGCATTCCTGTTAAGGAGAGATCCTGCATGCTCRCATCTTAGCAGGACCCCTGCTCTGTGCTTAGCCAGGGGCCATGGCCACACTCCAGAGGCAGTTCCAGCCCCTGGCTCCCATGGTTTGCTTTGCTGTTGTCTCCCTCACAAGTGGCACTGCTTGGGCCAGGGTGCTTCTGAGTTCTGAACTCTGCCATCCCCTAGATACCAGCCCAGTTTGTGCTTGCCTGGACATGTAACAGGGAGCTGTGTGCTGTGCCTTGTTTGTAGTGAAGGTCCATCTAATCCCTGTCTCCCTTGTTAGCAACTGAAGAAAACAGTGGATGACCTGCAGGCCAAACTGGCCCTGGCAAAGGGGGAGTATAAGACTGCATTGAAAAATCTGGAGATGATCTCAGATGAGATTCATGAGAGGAGAAGGTCCACTGCCATGGGGCCCCGAGGGTGTGGCGTGGGTGCCGAGGGGAGCAACGCCTCTGTGGAAGACCTGGCAGCGAGTAAGCCGGAGCCAGACACCGTCTCCAGTGAGTACAGAGCACTCTCCTGCTTGGGAACATCCCATGGGCATTGTAGGAAATGCTGATGTTAGGGCTGCTCTGTGTATTCTGCAGTTTTGAAATGTGCTGGCGGCTGTGGGACTGTGGCTCAGTTGTGATGCTTCTTGTTATTGCAGGAGTTGATTACATTCTTTAATGGCCAGTTTTCAAGGGAAAGGGTAATGAGTTAAAGTGCATCAGCCATTCCCTTAACATCCCTGTAGTTTTTTGCACAGTGCTGTATGAAAGGAGCAAAATGACCACACTCCAAAGCTTKTGTCTAACTCTACACCAGTGGTGCTGCTGGCAGTGATTTGCCTGGGGAGGCTGCAGGCTGTGGCAGATCATTCAGCCGGACTGGGAACAGACCTTCTGGATCAAGGGCTTGTCTTCCAGTGCTGGGCCTGTGGCACAGGGAGCTACAGTTGTGGCTACAGTAGTAGAGAAGGGTGTGATGCTCACAGGGAAGCAAGTAAGGATAAGCTCCTTTGTGCTGCAGAGTCTTCTGCCAAGGTGTGATTTCAGCAGAGCATGTGTGCTGTGAGCAAGGGAAGTGAAGAAGCAGCAATATGCTGCTGCACTGTGCTGAGGGGCTCTGTAGGAGAAATGTGGGACAGCAACAACCTCCAAGGAAGCTCCAAACAAGCAAGGTAACCTCTGCTCTGCAAGACAAGGTTCCCATGTGCCACTAAAGTCTGTTGTATGGTGAGTTTGCATTTCCTGGCTCTGGGTGAAGGTTGATAGATGGACATTACATGTGGCCTACTTTTGCCTCCTTCCTGGACACCTTTTCCCCTTCTTGATGCAGGAAGTCTTTTTCTTGCTGCCCAGTCCCACAGCTTCCAATTTAATTTGTATTTCAGCTTTGTTTCTACAGGGGAAAGTCTAGGTCAGGATTGCAGGAGTTGATGATTGCACAACCCTGGTGCCCAAAGGCAGAAGATGCAATTTCCCCATAAACACCAGTGTGTACTGGCACTGAGGCCTTGTAGGTCCATGGTGCAGCCTTGGGAGCTGGGAAGCAGCCCTGAGCTGGCCTCCACCCTCTGCAATGGCAGGAATTTCTGCACGATGTGTTGGAGCTCTCACTCAGTACTGTGCAGCTGGGACCTGAGTTGCAGCAGCAAGAGAGGGCTGTGTCTGGACAGCTGATGCAGCCAAGTTTCAGTATAGCTGCTTAACCTAGGCAGGAATTGCCTCTTTTGGATACCTGCAAGTCCCCCTCCTCATGCAGAAGGCCTCCTGAAAGCCTTAGGTATAACTGAGCTTTAGGGTGCTTTTGTACTGAAGGACTTTAGGGATCTGGGATATAGGGGCAGAAAGAGCCAGGAAAGTTAATGTTAGCATTACTTGCTGGCTCCCCTGGCTGCAGGCAAGGACCAGCAGCGTGGGCTCATCCCTCTCTTTGAATTGCACAGTCTGACATGAGTGGAAGGACATCAGCTTGTGTCTGGTGCCAACACAGAACTGGGTTATGACAGGGCAGGACTGGCAGACTGGATTAAATAATAAAATAGCCTGGATTAAGTTCTCATTGTAATGTGTGGGGAGCTTTCCACCAAGGTCCTTTTGTATCTTGATTTCTGTCTGCTGGAGTTGGATAACACCTTGTCATCAGCAGGAGTTTCTTGGCCCTTGCAGATGCTCCTGTGCATTATGGTGATTTTTTAGACAGTGAAAAGCAAGCTACAGTTTAAGCTGTGCCATGTGTAGACTGCCTGATGTCAATGCTKCTTGCCAAGCAGAGGACTCTAATTGGAAACACCTTTTTTGCCAAACCTTTTATTGCTTTCTCCCCCACAAAGTTGTCTGTACTGCTCACCATATATTGATGAAACACAGCAAGTGAGAAGAAAGGCCCCTCTGCAGTCTTAGATTTGACTTCATTAAAAACAAAACAACAAAACCCAAACCACAAGAAAAGCTGTCTCTGAGTATGAAGTGCCTTAGAGAAGACTCAGGAAGGTGGATAATGTTGTTATCCATTTYATGTTTGAAGCCTTTGGGGTCGATTTTGCAATGTGTAAGTGCAGTTCTGCAATCTGCAAGTCCAGCAGAAATAGGCTGAACATCTCTTCCATAAAAATGGCAGGAACAGCCTCTGCTGGCACCTTTGTGGTCGAGTGGTACCTGTGAGCCCCAGGCTGCCAAGGTGACAGGAGAACTTCTTTGAAGCTTCTCCTTTGAGCYATTTTGCTAACGCCTCTGCTTTGCCCCTGCTGCTCTTCCAAGGCGATTCTTAGCCTGGCTAACAATGGCAGGAATCATCAGGAGGAGGAATTGAAGCTAACCTCAGGTCACTGGGGATGTCTTGATGTGTCTGGGACTTCTGCAGGCCAGCAGGATTCTAGCACACTCTTGTGTGGTGTAGAGAACCTTCTGATCCCAGTGGGACTGCTTGTGTGCAGAAATCTTTGGTTCCCAGCCTGCAATGAGCCTCTGAAGTGTGTTGAATTTCAGCAAAATCTACGCCCTTGTGTTGCACAAAATGGAGCCTTCTTTAATGGTTTTTTCCTCTGGCTGTTCATAAGGAACCTGCAGCTGAACGCAGACAGAGTTTGGAGCGGGTTTGCTTTAATTAGAATTTAGATTTAAGCAAACACAAGCAGGGAAAAGAATATATGTTTTGGTTTTTWAAATTTATTTATTTTGGTGTTGTTTGGTGATCCTCATTCAAAAAGAAATCTTGGGACCTGTGTCTTTCTAATTAGTACCTTAAATGRCCAGGAGGCTGCACAGGGATCAAGATAGTGCTGGGGAGGCAGACACAGGGAATTAGGCTCTAACCTAAGTTCTCTACTGAAAACCACAAGTGAACAAGGCCAACAGGGCTGGTAAAAATCCAAGAGCTCCTTGGAATGAGGAGCAATAGCTACTGCAGAGCTTGGCCTGCCTGGCTGGCAGGTGTGCTGCTGCCCAGGGCAAAACCTGGCTAAGGCTTTGCACAAGGGACAGAAAACCAGAGGGGGCAGCCCATGGGTTAGCAGTGTGTCTGTGTATGGAAGATGCAAACCTGAAATTTGCCTTTGGCTGGGAAGGTGCAGGAGGGGAGGCTGAATTCCTGACCGGAGTATTCTTTGAACATTGCAGTGGCTTCAGAAGTGTTTGAGGATGACAACGGCAGCAGCTTTGTGTCCGAAGAAGATTCAGAAACTCAGTCAGTGTCCAGCTTCAGCTCTGGTCCTACRAGTCCCTGTGAGGTGCCCACTCAGTTTCCTCCTGCCACACGACCTGGAAGCCTGGACCTGCCCAGCCCTGTCTCCCTCTCTGAGTTTGGGATGGTCTTCCCTGTCCTGGGCCCCCGGAGCGAATGCAGTGGGGCCTCCTCCCCCGAGTGTGAAGCTGAGAGAGGTATGCACAGTGGGATACACCCCGGGCCAGTGCTCTTCAGCCTCATACAGGGAGCAGGAAAACCTTCCCAGCTCCCCTAGGCATATGCCAGGGAATACTCAGAGCTGCTGGCTGCTTCTTTGGGGAAGGCAAGTGTGGAAGGCCCTGTGTCTCAGAGTTAACAGCAAWGTCTGTAATGTATTAATTACTGTTCTCCTGGCTGGGAACATTCCCTAGTTCTGCCTTAGTGCAGGGGTTTGAGATTTCTCACTAAATAAGTGATCAGTGGCATTCTCATGGTACATTTATTTGGAGGAAAATCTGAGTTCATTTATTTAARTTACTGTCCTGCTTTTTGAAAGTCTTGCTTTCCAGGGGAAAAAAAAATCAAACCAAAATCCCCACAAAAAAAATAACATGCCAGAAGGAGCTTGTTGCAGGTTCTGCCAGCYCTGGCTGACTAATTCAGACTAGAGGATTACCACTGTCCTTGTCTGCTCCATTTTAAGGCTGTTCACACTAATTTGCTGATGCAGTGCAGAAGATGAGCATGGCTTGGAAGGCCAACTTGGTTTTACTACAGCAACTTGCTCCTGCTCCTGTAATTTCTGTGTGCTTTGGCAAAGGAAGCTGCCGAGGCACCTGCTTGAAGCTTAACTTGCAGAATGAAATCCAGGTTTAACGTGCAGTTTAATCCTTTCTTTGCAGGKGATAGGGCGGAAGGGGCTGAGAACAAGACAAGCGACAGAGCGAACAAGAACAGGAGCAGCACCAGGAGCAGCTCCACGGAAGGGCTGGCTCTGGATAACCGAATGAAGCAGCTCTCCCTGCAGTGCATGAAAATCAAGGAGGGAATTTGTGCGGGCAGGAAAGCTGCCCAGATTGGCTGAGGCCTTCTCGTGCCCYGTCCTGAATAATGGGAGTCTAAATATTTATACATGAACTTCTAAGTGTTTGAAGAACATTGTGCCAATAATATATGCCAAATCTTAAGCGTTTACTCTGAGAATTTAAAAATGCACTAAGAAGTTTAATTGATGTGGAGGGCTGAAGTTTTTATTCAGTAAATCCTTTGTAAGCCGGACGAGTTATCAAATGTTTAAGCTGTGCTCATATTTCACAAACTTTGTAAATTGTTTTGTAGCAGCCTGGCTGAAGCAATAACTAGTAATGTTCCCWTGTAAATTCATGCCAGTTGGGGTCTGAAATTCAAGCCAGACTTTTGCAGAGAGTGGTTTGGCTTCGGTTTTGTAGAATGAAATGCTCTTTAGATACAACCAGTCTCTTGAGTACAAGTGGCATAATCTTTAAACATCTGTATTGGTCTTTATTATGCTGAAATTGTAGAAATATTTTGTATACAGGAAAGCTGTTGCATGTGGGGGGTCTGAAAGCCTTCACTCTTCCCTTGGTGCTCACAGAAAATAAAATGAGTCATGCCTCTAAAAGCCTATAAAACAGATGGATGACAGGAAGGGGATGGTAATGCTCAGCAGTGGTAGGCCCTTTCTAGACACCTTCCTGAGTCTGGCTTGGACTCTGCAGGTGATTCCAGTGACCAAAAAGAGTTGATTGGCCCCTTGCCCTTCTGCTTCACTGAGAAGTGAAGAATTATTTTTCAGCACTTTAAGTGTTTTTTGGTTGGTTTTTTTTTTCCCCTCAAAAATGGGAGTCATAGATGTTTTCAGGATGATTATGATAAGGGGTTTGCCCTTGAAATATGCATGAAGAAAAGGAATTGCCAGTGTAGATTGACAATGTGTTCTTAAGCTTCTCTGTAGGTTGTACTGTGTGGGGGTTTATAACTGTTAAAGGGACTTGGGATTTTAGTATGCCCTAGACAAAGTGTTCAATAAAACTAGAAAGGGCACAGGGCATGTTTTGCCAGCAGCTGTTAGGCAGTAGTAGTGTCTGATAATTATGCTAATAAGTGGTAGTAAAAATCCTAGGACTCTTCAGTTTTGGTGACTAAGCATTTCTGAAAGCACCATTTTCTCTAAAATGTCAGTTTATATTGTTGATTTGATGGGAATCTTAGTATTGCCCAAAGTATTTTCTATTCTGTTTTTGCAGTCCTGTTGTATTTCATCCCTGCCACAGCTTGTGTATCTATTCTCAAAGTTAATGTAAAATTCTTCACACTACAGTAAACATTTTTGTTTTCCACATTTTGAGTCTGTGCAAGTGAAGTTTATCTCAAGTGCTAGGAACCAATCTTCTCCCACAGCAAGTTTAGCCTCCAAATATCCACTTCCAGCTGAAGACTGCAGGCTGAGGTCACACTGGTGTTAGCATCCATTGAGGTACATGGGCAACTGGTGCCTCTTTCCAGCTTCCCAAATCCCTGCATACATGGCTCACAGTTTATTCTGAACTGTGCCACAAGACCAGAGCTTCAGTCAGGCTCTCTAAAACCTCCTTAGTGTGCAGGAGGAGGGAGGTATTCTGTTACATAAGACCTCTGTACTTAATGCTGCTGAAATTGGCTGTAAAGCCATGCAGAATTGGAGGCAAAGAATCTTGTTTTCATAGAAAAATAGATTCCTCACATTATAGCTGTTAAGCTCTAACTGTGTTAGACAATTATATGTTTACATCTTCTGAAGACCTTAAGACTGTCACTGCCAGTAGTTCCAAGCACAAAAAATCCTTAGGAAAGAAGTCTGTGGTTCCAACTTCTGATGTGATTATTACTTAGGAAAAAGCTGGGATAGACAGTATTAAATATGAAAAGCAGTACAGGAGTGCCACATTGTATTAAGTGTTTTTACTTAAACTGTCATAGCTGAGCTGTTGTCTGTGCTGCATTCAATTGGAAAACTAGCAGAGGTCTTTGTGGTTGAATCTCACTTTTGCAGACCTCCCAGTCAACACCTGTTACATGTTCCTGGGTTCTTTGAATGGTTGTTTTGGTGGGGATTTTTTTTTCCTTTTTTTTTTAAACCTCTCTAGTTATAAAATTTCTCCTCATCTTGCCAGTTCAGACTGGAAACCCAAACTTCCCATACCTGGGCACAATGAATTAATTTTGTGTGTGTGCTGCCTTGCCTACATCCTGATTAGGTTCAGCTCCCAGCTTGGTAAACCATTGATCTGGAAGTTTGAAAGAGTTTGGAACCCACTCTGCCCTTCCTTTTCTATCACCCTGCTGCAAGAGGTGGTGAAAGATCATGGTGCAGCCTTCCTCCTTTGGTGAGCCCCAGATTTGGCAGGTAAATTACCCTTCAAATGTGCAAGCAAATAGGCACAACTGTGTGTCTAATAAATTAATGGAAAACTCATTTTATTTTAAACTTCATAAAAGCCATAATTATAAATATGACAGACTTAAATGAACATACATTGCTATGGCATACAAGCAAATGAACAAGCTTTCTCCAGTTACTTTTTACTTAAGCTCTTCATGGATTCTGAAGGGTAACATGATGGTAGCTGCCTTCATGGGTATAAAAATAAGCCTCTGGTGTATCAAAGTATACATGATTTCTTCATCTGCCCTGATGTGAGAATGTATAAAGCAAATGTTAACCTAGGAGTTCTACTTCTCTTTGGTATTATCAAACAATTTCAGTGTCCTTTTAGATGAAGCGATGAAAACCTCTACTGTATGTGCACACAAACTTAGCTCTAAATAGGTGGCTGTTCAAAGGCTGCAGAGATCGTGTGGTAAAATGCATAATTACTGTACAAAATAGTTACATGAAGCTTGCAGCAGGAGACTAGGACTGAACTCAGACTCAGTCTGAGGCAGTTGGGATGGAAGCTGTTGATACCATTCATCCATGGTATCACTGAATCTTTGGGAACTGAGGGATTGCATCAACCCAAGGGCTAACCTGTGTCTTCCTAACAAAACAGAACAAACTCTGTTCTCTGTCATATGGCTCAAAAAATGCTAAACAGTACAGGGGAAAGAAAAGCTTAACTTAGTGGCCTGAGGTCATGTTAAAATCTAAGGATCAGTTCACTTTGCAATAATTTTTCCAGACTTACTTGTGGAAAATATATGAAAGTATATATTTGACAGAAAATACTAAAGCAAATCCTAAATGCTTACATCAATGTTTTTTCTTAAGAAAAAAGGGCAAGAAAATTTTATTGTAAAATTAATTTGCCATAACCAGAATCCCTAGGCTGCAATTTATATGGGTATTTTTTAGTACCTCTTAAATACTTCACCTGAGTGTKCTGTCCTATATCTGAAGGGAAATGCACAGTGATGGCATTCTAGTACCCTATGCAGGTGCAATATTTGAATAGACTTTGCTTTATATATATAAGAGTGACACTAAGCTTCAGTCCTGTGCATTAATGGGGATGAGCCCAATCCACTGACTGTTCCAAATGTGTAAGAAATATTGACATATCCTGGTGGGGACAGGATCCTTTGGCCTTAATGTCTTTGCCTGGCATTAGGAAAGTGAGTACATTTCTTGCTTTTCAGTTCAGTTTAAGTTCTGCACAGGACGGAAGCTGAGCCTTATGCTCTCATTTCATGCAGCATAAGCTTTGGCACTAACTTGTGCTCAGGGAGAAAGAGAAAGAAAAACTCCTTCCTGCCGGATAGAAACCAACTACTGAAGAACAACAACAGATTTTCCTCTAGGCAAGTCTACCAGCTTGATCTCAAACAGCACAGTGTGTGCAAGAACTCGGTGCTGAAAGCTGGCACTTCTGGCATCTGCCTTTTGTACTGCCAAAAAGATGCTCAGTTGAGACTTCCTCACTGCCTCCAACTTTAGAGGTGATGAGATACATGGAGGACTCCACTGCTACTCTGGTTTAGCCTCAGCTAAAAACTTAGGAGAAACCTGTAGGGAAAATGGGAGTTGAACAAAACTTTAATATTCTAGGGGTGAAGCAGTCCTTGGCACATACTCCAAAAGCCAAGCATAACCACAAAGAACCTAATCTGTTTTATTCTCAGCTTGTGCCCATGCTGTTCCTTCTGTTGATTTATTGCAATAACAATCAGAAACTTCCCTGCAAAAGAAGGTAAGTCACTCTGCAACAAATTTGTCACAAATTCCCTAGCCCAGATGGTCTCTTGAGAATTGCAGTCAGCAAGGCATGTGTTTTCCAAGGCAGGAGCTATCCCTGCCCTTTCAGTGCCAGACACTTGTTAAGCAGCTGTCTGATGAAGGAAATGAAACAAAAGGTTTTTTTACTTTCTGGAGAGGACTAATAGCAGATTTCTGTGGGAATAATTTTAGCCCACAGCTATTTCTGGTGCTACTGTAGAATGTGTGTTCAGCTTTCCAATGGCCAAGTGWCACCTGTAATCTAAAGCAAGATTTAAATGCTACCTTTTTGCTTGGAAAACTGCTAAACCAGTGTGAATGGCAGCAAAATTTCCATGGCTGTTTTAAAAATACCCTCTCCTCCCTTGTGAAATATTGTAGATTTTRTAAAAATGACAAAATTTAATCCATTTCAGGATCTGTGAGGCAGTTTGTATTATAAAAAAAACTTCTTGTCTTGAACCCTCTTCAGATACAATGTATACAGATCTAGAGGAAGAACATGTGGTGGGGGGTCTTCTAAAAAAAAATAACTTGTTCTGCATTAATCCCACCTCCACTAYTTTCTTAAGAACTCTGACCATGCTTCTGTTGATGACACTGACCTTGTGCTCAATTCCTCCACTGGTTTCAACTTAAAAGGAAAAAAGYATCTTTTCAAAGATGTCCATAATTGAATCAGCAAGTGCATTCCTTGCAGCTGTGGTGTATTGGGAGAGATGTTTAAATGATCCTTCCCTACATGATGCATACTTACAAAAGTGATGAAAATAAAATATTTCTTTGCTGAGTTGCTGATGGYGGGCAGTTCTGCATCTCCCTGCATCAGAAACTGAGACTACCCTCAGTAGATACAGTGAATCTTACAGGGGATCTTCAGATGAAAACGGTTCACAGCTGCTCAGGGAAGGCTGTGCTGCACTGCCTGGTCACTACTGCTGGATAACCTCCTGTCCTTCCTGCTCATCAGGATCATCCTAGCTCTGGCAGATGGCAGGAAGAAAGCCAAAGAACCTCTGCTGTATTATGTACTAAAGTCATACAGATATGAAATAACAGCTCTCAAGATACACATAACTTGAGCAAAGCAATTGCTTTGCTTTTAGAAATAGCTAAGCTGGAACCTTCCTTTTCCTGTACTCCTATATWCATATTCTGGAGAAGATGACACATGGAATACTATTGTCTCAGCAGTAGTACATGTACTTTTAGATGGGAGAACCAGTTCAGTGCTGAAAACATAGATAGCAGCACAAATACRTAATAAAAGCTATTTGGTCCTGAGACTGAATAAGCAGAATACACAAGAATATTTTTTTCTTATATGTTTATATTTAAGAATAGAATCTTTAGCCCATATACCCTGTATGTGGGGAGGAGGGAATTTCAATATTAGTTTTTCTTGTAACTCACTAGACTTTGATTCAAAGTGTGGAAAAACTGCAATAAATTGAGTTCTTCTTCTGCTGGTTCATTTGAATATATGCATTTTAGCCTATTCCCAAGCCTATTGAACAGTGCTMACTCCTGGACCACAGCAGCAAACCCACAGCTAACTGCCTGCAATTACCTGGCAATCTGTCATTCCATGCTTTTGGCTATAACTCAGGATGTAATTCTCTTTTGTGCAGGTGTAATAAGGGTTCTTCACTTGTTCTCAGGCTGTAGGACAGATCAAAACCATCTCCTTAAACAGCACTGCACAGTTCTGTCTCCTCACTGCAGCTGTGACACCTTAAGAGGAGTAGTACTGTTAAAATCTAAGAAGAAAGGCCCTTCTTGTTGAGGCAGGAATGTGGTGGGGATAATGTTGTAAACTCCAGCAAATGTGTTCTCCACCTCCAAGTAGCAAAATCCACACCTATGATAAAGAAAACTACCGGTTAGAAATGGGATCTAAAGCATGTTTCAAACCTCTGTACAGACTTCATTAAGTGTTACCTGTAGTCACCACTGCTTTTTTTCTGAAAGCCATAGGAACCAGGATCTCCCACTGTTGAGACAGTGACAAGTTCAAAACCAACGCTGTATTGCCTGCAAGTGACATGACAGACTTGCTTTAGATGCTTGGGTCATCAGGATTACCATGAAGAGGACTAGTTATTAAAAACTATACAGCATTACTGAAAGACATCTAGAAGCTTTGTCACATTTGTGGCAAAACTGTTAAGTCAAATTTACCATGACRTGAATGTAGTATTTGGAGGAAGACAGAACTCAGTTCAGGTTTAGAACTGGACTACAGGGAAAATGCCTGCTAGAAGCCTGCSTGTGCACTCAAGCAGAATTCAAGTAGTTAAGCTTGTGACACACTCCTGTGCCACATGGCAGAGATCCTGGGGTGTGATCARATTGCTATTGGAGGACTCAGTGTCAGTGATCTCAGCAGAATTTCTCATGTTGCAGTCCAACTTGGGACACTTTGTCTGCTCCTGTTAATGCATGTGACAGGCACCATTGCCTCTGTCCTTCAAACTACCCAAATGCTATGCAAGTGCAGGAAAAAATGCAAAGAACTGCTCARTTCATGGAACTGTGCAGCCACACCTCTGCCTTCATCTGCATTTCATGAGAGAAGGAGTTTCCTCAAAGAGGGGAGGAGAGATAGAAAAGTTCTGCCAYGTTGTAGGGCCCACTGTACAGCTTTACAAAGGATAAACAGTTGACTGCAGGTCAGGAGATGTTGCTATTCAGAAGTACTGAAAACTGGTATTTTGAGGTAATCMTTAATTGTGCCAAAGGAATTTGGCCTACATAAGTCTACTTTATGGGACGTTGACATCCAGCACTTCTCCTGGCCTGCTAGCTGCAGAGTAAATGCACTTTCAGAGGTGTCTGAGAGCTGTAAGGGTTTAGTATCTTGCATATTAGCTCTACTACAAAATAAAAGGAATTATGATCATAATTAGTTTTAAGAAGAAATCCTTTATATCTTCTTCCCTAGCTCTGCTCAGACCCCAAAACATAAAGAGAAAGGAAGGCTGCTGCTTTCCTTATAGGTCAAGGATTTCTCTCAGTAGTTAATGTGTAGATTTAAAACACTATTGATGGTAAAGATAGAAACAAATAGTACTAAACCTGAGTCAACTCCCACACCTTGTTTTCTGGATTTTCCATGAGCTTCCCACCCTTCCCAACAAAGCTTTATCTTTGGCATGCAATGCTTTCACTSTATTGATGCACAATTATTTTCTACAAACCTCGGTCCCCGTAGTTCAATGAGCAATGGTCCATTCTTGTCTAGCTGGAATTGATAAATGGGGTTATTTTTGTAGGTGTCTCTGAAGTTTCCACATCCTCCAGCACTGTGACCTTTCCACTGTCCATTAACCTGAAAGAAATCAAAAGTACAGAAAACAGATCTTGAAGATTTCTATTGCTTATATATACACAAAAACAAGACCAGAGGGTCCTCTCACTTTAGAAGTTACTGACTTTAGTGACSTCTCCTAATTTTCAAAGTGAAGTGCAAGATGGTGTGAAGCATTCATGAAGTCTCATGCAGCTCCCCCTCCTCCTCAATCAAAGCCTTAGATCCCATCCCTGAGACATGTTCTGTATTTTTCCAGCTTACATTAARCAAGCACTGAGTGCCTGTTTCTGACTGTGACAAACTGCAGCTAGCAGAAGACCCACATTCCCATCTATCCCATGCCTATTACACTACACAGGGTTGTTTTTTTTTTTTTTGTCCTCAGCCACTCCCCTATTGGGTTAAATGAGAAACAGCAGCAATACAGGCAGTACAACACCAATAGTGTTGTAACCTTTGCTTTTAAAAATCTCTGCCTCCAGCCCTGTCCATCACCTCTGTGCACTCTGAGAACCAGCACTGCAATGACAAGGTAACCACAAGGACAGATTCTGCAAGGATAAAGATACTCAAGGGGAAAAATGCTGCTCAGACTTTGAGAAGCAGCCCATCTGTTTCCAAGTTCCCCTTGCTAGTCATTAAACTGAAAGGTTAGACTTGTAAGGCATGCCAGGCATTCCCACAGATTTATAGCTGAGATCCATCTCTCCTGCTACTTCTCTCCTGTCTCTGTCAAAGCAGCAAGGGGCAGCATTTTCCCTTTTGATTTAATTTCTCCAATCAGTGCCCAAATCTTTCAAACATGGTAAGTACAGAAGCAAGGGGAATTTTATCTCTTACCATGCTATTACCCAAGAACCTAAAACTTCTGTGTGCTGCGGAGCTTTCTAGCCCTTTYCCACTTCTGCTGCACTTAATTCCAGGCATCACATCAGGGCTTGGTGAGCTCCAGAGGTGACCACTTGACTCCAGTATAGGACATCTAACAGAACTTGTTTTTACTGCTAAACTGTCATTTAGTTCTCTGCTTGCTTTTGAGTGTGATGACTGCTAAGCAATCACCAAASAGGCATTAAATACAGGTAACCAGCTTTTTGTATTTAATGCTAAAGACAGAACTGGCATTGGATAGAGAGAACATACCTTTTTTGTTTTTTTCAATACTAGACAGACATGTTCAAATAATCAACAGGAGTTTTCTATATACTAAATTCTCTTTTCAAACATATTACAACATAAAATGGATGTCTCTCCTCAAACAGGCTTTTCACCTTGAATATGTTTTTGACCTCTTAAAACACTTCCTCAAAGTAAGCCCAGTTTTTAACAGCTATATAGGACAATGGTTTCTGGAAGAACCAAACAAACCATCTTGCTGTTCCTAGGAATCTCTCTATTCACTCACCATTCTCTACAACAGGCTTCAAGGGATTGTTCCAGAATTACCAGCTGGTATGGAACACTGTCTGAACTCGAGAGCCAAGCTGCAAGCCCCCTGAGCACACAAAGCAATGCAGTCCTGGGCTTCAGGCACAAGTGTCCTAGCAAATGGACTGTTCCGCTGTGGCTCAAACTCCCTTGTTTCTCTCTTCCTGAATTACTGTTTGGACACAAGACTTCWGACTACAGTAGGATTCCCCAGGGTGTGCATGGTAGCTACAGAGGTAAAGCTGCTGGTTTACTCTTTCCTGAGGATCAAACTGCTAAAACATGAAAATACGTGCAAGTTACTTTATCCTGTGAGCTCTTGGCTATATTGATACTTCAGCTAAAGGTGTAACTGCAGCTTATGTTGACAGCTGAAATATGAACAGCAGCCGGCCCAAAAACTGCCTGAGCTTCTGACCTAGTTTCAATCAAGTTTTTCACTCTCCTCCCTGTTCCTATTCTCAGGGAGTGTACAGTGGATATACTTTCTCAGGAAATGTACAATGGATATACCTCCTTGATCCTGTCTGGCAACAGGAGTGCTTATTCCAATTGTTACAGACCCTTGAGGTATCTTAGAAAAATTTAGGAACAGGTAATGTGTTGTGATATTGCCATTCTAATTTTGCTTCTTATGGTCTTGCTACTGGTGCCTTTGGTTTGGCATTGCTGATTTTGTCCTATCATGCCAGGAGTTTTTCCAAGAAAATAATACAATTCTCCCAAGGGGAAATGAGCAACACTTCTGGGGGGTTCTCACTCTGCACCATTACTAGCACAACCTGATTTCTGCRGAGTGATGACTTATTAGGGTATGGGTTGTTGTTCCAAAGGCMAGTCTGTTCTGCAAAGGCTTTGCAGCATGTCTGCAATGGCACAGCTGCAACAACACACTCTGTGCTGGAGGTGGGGCAGTAATATCAAAATATATTTTAAAACCTTGTACATCTCAAATATGGAAAAGCCAAACTAGTGATGCATAAAAGAAAATGTTTCTTTACCCGTTTGGAAATGGTGTAGGGTGTGGGAATCTTGGAAAAGGTGAACTTGCACACGGAATACACCTGTGTTGTAAAAAGAAGCAGCAGGTCACACATTCTTCTTGCACTTTTCAAATGTAATCATGACAAATTAAAAGAAAGCAGAAYTGCCCACACAACATTTTTAGATATTTGTTCACTTCATGCCTGTATTACCAATTGTCAGACTCAGACTGACAATATACCAGATTACCATCTGTCAAACTCAAAATTCAGAATAGTGCTGGGACTAAGACTTAGTTCTACTTAATTTTCTTAACAATCCTGCTCCCCCCCAAAAAAAAACCCAACCAACCAAACAAAACCCAACCAAAAAGAAACAACCAACAAATAAAGCAAAATGGAAACAATTTGCATTTTACTCTTTTTTTCAGTGAAAAAAACCCTAGCATTGATCACTATATGACTCAGCGGTTAAGAAAAAACCCCAAATCCTAAGTCAAGACGTAGAGAAGTCAAAAACCTTTACATCTTAACTAGGATCTAAAATAGGTTTCTTTTCGATACATAGAGAGCCAATGATCTGCCTGTACATACTTTTTTACACTAGAAAGTAAGAGTATTTTTCAGTTGATTTTGTTCCTAAAATTTTATTAATACAAATGGAGAACATTATCAAACATGTCATCCAGTGGTTCTGCTCCATCACTCACAGCTTCCGTCCCCAAGATAGCAGTATTAATTCAGAAATATCCTTTTTATAAAATTTAAAAACAAAGGACACTTTACAGTTTAATTGCTTACATTCACTATGAAACAACAGCACATACCCTGATGGTGTAATGGATGGTGTTTTGTTTCTCATACTGGGACACCACTAAGGTGAATGTATGGGAACCTGGAGAGGTCAGCTTTATCTTGGTCAGATAATGAGGACTGTTGATCCGAATACCATCAATATAAGGAGGAGGATCAGCTGAAAAAGGAAAGAATSAACATTTTTTCCAGACCAAAAAAACCCCAGCTTGGTAAACTTCTAAGATTTGACTGAACAGACCCAAGTGCTCTGAACAGATGAGAGTGTCAAGATTTACCCATAGAAAGGACAGTCTTAACATCAACTACTGTTTTCAGGAAAGGTACATCACACACGACAAGACACAAATTCCATGCTTGAAAGTACAGCTTAAATCCCAAGACRTGCAAGGACTGCTTATCCATCTCCCATCAGTGCCATTACTCAAAGAAGACTGCTGTAATTATGTTGAAATTTCAAGAGAAAGATAATGAATGTTTAAGCACTCTTTGAAAATCTCTGAAGTGTCTGCTCTTTCTCCATTGGCTGGACAGTTCCAGAATGCCAGCTGCCAGAACTTTGGCCACCGTGTAAACAACACTTCAAAACATGTTAATTCCTTTAACTAAATCACACACACTTTCTGTCCCTCTCTCTTCAAATCCCTGTGACCATTACACAGATGTAGCTGCATCCCAATACCAATGCACATGTGGTACTTAGAAAGATCCCAAATGTTTGCTTTTATAATTAGACAGTGTAATTTGTTATCTGGCCTCTAACTGGTTCTTTCCAGACTTCTTTTAATTTCAGTAAAGCAGGACCAAGTCTAGCCAATTACTTCAATAGGCCCAGGATCAGGTCCTTTTATTTTCTTCCACAAAGCAACATGGGAGAGGGGAAAGGATTAATATAAAACAATAAGAAGCTTAGGAATGGGAAATCTCGGCCTTGCTGCCAAAGGATTAAGCTGCTTTGTTCTCATCTCATTTTAACAGATGGTTAAAAATAATACTGCAGCTTGTCCAATCTATTTCCATGGAAAAAGGTTTTAAACAAGTTTGAGCTCGTGAGATCAGAAGTTTTTAAGAGTTTGTGTAGCAAGACAAAACATAGAAATTGTTCAGTTTTTGGTACTGGTCTTGCTAGGCTGTCTCTTTCAAGCACAATTGAAGAATTCCCTCTACAATACAATTGTGTTTGGGTTTGCTCACTTAAGAACATTTTCAGTGAGACACATGTAAAATAAGCACTGCTCCAACTACCAGGAATCCCAAAAGCAACTTGGGCGTTTACTTCTCCTCACAGAGGAGCTCTTGCAAAACCAGATGATGTCAGGTGTCACGAGATCTTTCCACAGAAAGACTTGGGYTCTCAGGGAAGCTTGGATTCTGGGGGAACTGGTCAGCAGAGTTCACTGAACAAGATCAGATGCAAACAATGCAATGCTCATTAGCCATTGCAATAGAAAAAGTCGCATAAATTCCRCTCTTGGATGAAAAAAGCTTTAAAATCTACGGAGGGAGTTGTTGCATGAGCAGCTACCTGAATGCAAACCTGGTTCTAAAGAGGTTCCTATCTGTAAAAGCAACTGGCCAAATCCCACTTGTTTTAGGATGCACCTTCACTGAATAATTCCAAGGAATATTTCTAGCAATCTCTAACTTAACAGAAAGAATAAATAAAAAGATGATCTTACTAGCTSTACCTTAAAGTTTCAGTCTATCCATTCAACCTTGGCATTACCTTTACACCCTTTGTCTCAGCCTGTGTCTCAGATCTGCTGTCTCTCCTGAAATAAAGCATACTTGGCTACTTCACAGCTACAGCAAACCACTTCTCCTCAAGATGAAAAGAATCTGACCTATAATGACTAAGAGTGAGATTTTGATAAAATTTGAACATTTTTAATGTTCCATGCCTGATACTTGGAAATATGCTGAAGTGTTCACCTATATTTCATAAGCTTGCTTAGGTAATTTACTAAGCCAAATCCATGGGACAATTAACCCTGATTATTTTAATTTTGTGGAAGCTGTACACCTTTAAATAATTTCATGAATGTAGGAAATATTTATGCTATCACAGAAACTAACACACAGCATCTGTTCCCTCTAAGTATTAACTACTGGCACTGAAAAATAACCAGAAAAAATAAAGAAAATGTTGCATCAAAATAAGTGTCAGCAAGACTATGTAGACCTCTTAAGAGTGCTTRCAGCATGTGTACAATGTCCTATTCCTTCAGTGTAGACTTTAAGAAGAATCAAACGGAGCAAAACAATGATTTCAGAAGACTGACCTCTTAATGAGGCATCTAGTTTTAAAGAAAAAAGGGCCTTTCCTCTCCACAAAACTCTGTGTGCTTCTTCATTTATTTATAACATCAGCCTCTTGACAATTAAGGCACACTAACCTGGATAGTAAACTTTTTTCCCATCAGTCTTGTATACAACCATTGTAATGAATTCCCGATTGTGTGCAAAGTCATCCTATAAAAAAAAAACACAAAAAAACCACAAATTAGAATTGTGATATTCTGTGAAACATCATGAATGCTTAATCAGAGTCAAGTACACCTTCTACCATCCCTTTTGATCAGCACACAATATGATGTGATATTTGTATTTATTGGGATACCCAACAGAATTCTTTTTCAAATGCCTGAAGTAAACAAACATCCACTAATTTAACTTATTCAGGCCCCAGGATTCAAAGTTACTTCAGAACATTTACAGTGGAATAGAAGCACTTAGCTCAAATTTTACTCTGTTTCAATTGGAGGTACATGTACCTGCTGAATTAAAAAATTCCAAATGTACACAAGCATACACACCTGAACACAGGCAGTAATATACTGCCTATGAAATAATAAGAGAAAGCCATACAGAAAGATTTACAGAAGCTGTGGCAGAGCTTGCAGTGCAGAGCCAGCACCTTGTCAGTGATGTGCCTGCTGAGCAGGACCCAGACAGCAGCACCACCCTGTGGACACTGCACCTCCAGCTTGTACTGAGGGTTGTTGGCCAGGCTGTAGGCATCCTTCACCGGGCCCTGCTTTGCATCCCACGTGCTGAAAGTGATACAGACACCTTATTAGACCARTAAGAAACTAATCTGTGCTCTGAAACGAACTCCAGATCCTACACATATGCAGAGTGTGATATTATCAGTAACAAGTTACCAAAGCCTAGTTTTCTACTGGAATCTATGGCAGTGGTTACATAACACAGTCACATCAGAAGCATTATCTTTAAACCTTGTTTTATAAATGAGTTCATCACAACACAGGTATGATAATAAAAATTGCTAAATACAAACAGCCTGGCTGGTGACTGCAATCACACAAAGCACAGAAAAAGCTGAACCATTTAAGCAGCCTGGGCTACACGACCATAGCCATGATTGCACACACCAATATTAAATGAAAAAACACCTATACTTTTGTAACTGTAGAAATCTATCTATCTACCTCTCTATCCATCTATCTACCTCTCTATCCATCTATCTACCTCTCTATCCATCTATCTACCTCTCTATCCATCTATCTACCTCTCTATCCATCTGCTATGGTTGGTTTCAAAGCTTGCCAAATTTTTTTCCTCCTTTTTATTTTTTTCCTAGTGTAATTTTATTTTAAAATGTGCCCTGTTTCATGTTTGGAAGGGCACCCTGCAGGAAGTGTTAAAGATCTTTGAGGTGCCCTACTGTAGAATCTGCCTGCTGCCTCGTGAAGTGTCTAGACAAGAAAAATACCGTGAGAAAAAATAAAAAGTGCTGATGACTGAACACAAAGTGTGGCACACTGGAAGCAGAAGTGTACACAGCAATTCCTAAGTCTCCTTGTCCCTCTCACACTTGTAAAACTGAAGAGCATGTGTGGAAGGCTGCATTAAAAAAGTGTCAAATTATCACCATTGTTACTTTCCATTTTATGGCAACTGCCACTGTACTAAGGCTTTTCCCTACACAGAGGGAAGACAATTGCTGATAACATAAGGACAGACAGACCAGTAGGTGAGCTCTGACATTAGCATTCATGTTATCTCATCTTGCTACATCATCACAGTGTATTTTAGAAATAATTGGAGTGCAAAGATGGAAGGAGCCTTTACAGATAAGCTCAGCAGTCACACTGTGGATGAAGGAGCTTGTGCAGAGCTAACACAGGCAGGGACAGTGTGGAAGCAGGGGCAAAGTGCAATCTAGTGGAGTGGAAAAGTATAGAAACCTTTGCTTTCCAAAATGGAGACACATATACACACACTTATCCCCAAACTGGGAGACAAACCCCCTGAATGTAATGGGTATTTGGTAAGAGACAGGTATCACAGAAAACAAATCAGCAGGCAAGGAAGATTATTTAGGATAACTACAACTGCTAAAACCCAGAACTGGTTAAACTACCCTGATGTCAGTGAACACACCCTGTAAAGACAACACATGCCACACAGTTCACTTGCAAGTGGCCAAAAAAAAAATTCCAAACAATAACTAGGTCACTTAAGCACTGTCTGAGCACTGCTTAGAGATGGACTGCACAAAAATCTGATTTTTATTCTGATAGGGAGATGTGGGACTGAGGTCAGGATCTGGTTACACAGCTGTAGTTCCACAGAAACATCACAAGGGTCACTGAGCTCCACTCATGTTACAGAACTAGCCAAAAACAAAGCCTGGGCTGAGAAACTGCAAAGTGAGGCTCAAAAGAACAGGGTTGGAATTCAAGCCCCTAGCTTTAACCTGGAAGAATTGAAGGAAGGAAACATCACAACAGAACACTTACCGAAATTTTGAAACAAAAATTTTATCTTTTGGACCAACCTGTGAATACATGTAGATTCTTTAAAAAGACTTGGGTTCCAACTCAAATAAATAACATCATAGTACTGGCACAGGTCCTCCCAGGAAATCCAGAAAATGCCTGAAAAGGAAATGCTGTTATTATTTTCTTACCAGATGCCTTTATTTTACTTGTTTCTCAAAAGTCTCTTTCTGCAAATGATACAGCTTATATGAGGACACATTTCTGCCAAATGTAGTAGTAATGTCTGCACTGCCTAAATTGCTAAATTTAAACTTGTCCCTCAAACCAAGTTAAAGCAAGAAAAAACAGGTTAGTCTCTTCTTATTATCAGAGCTTCACTTTCTGAAGCTGTCAGAATGCTTTTCCATTCTCAAGCAYTCAGCAGAAGGTATGAGAAAATCTGCTATCTTGAAAGAGACATCATTAGGTGATTCTGACCTGATTTCCCCTTTCCTGGGTTTCTAAAGCCAAAAAAATAAAATACACAGTCAAACAGGTTCCTGCAATTCAACARCCTACTTCAGCAGTCATCCAGCACAATTGAGTATTCAACCAACATCTAAGTATGTTCAAATGTATTTCTAAGGTACTTCATCCAACACCTAGGTCACTTGTTTTTGCACCCTAAATTTGCTTCATCTTTGCAGCATTCTCATGCATTTATTCTAGTTCTCCATTGCTCCCTTAATTGCAACTCCAGCCAACAACAATGCCTTCAAGCCAACAAATTCCTAGTGGAATGAACTTTTAAAATGGTAGCAGCCTTATAAATCATGTCTCTGACATAGGCAGTTGCAGATCTTGCAGCACTAAAAACCAGTAATAATAACTACACAAAAACAAGAAGGCCAAAGTGTAAATCCAATTAGAAGAAATAACTCCATTAGAATTACTAAGGTAATTTCATATAAAATTTTAACAACCAGATGCTACAAATTACTTACTAAATGAATTGGTAACTAAATAATAAGCTATTATCTCCTAACTGTCACAAATCCAGGACTGCTATTTCTATGTTTGAATCACAAGTTTTCATCAGTTATTTGCATGAGGCTTATCAATAAATGCTATAATCTAATGGATTTGGAGGCATAGTGTTTTAAAAACAGTGGCACTGAACAAAAGGCTCCCTCAGAGATTTGCAGGCAGCAACTAGGACACAGTAAAAAGCAAAAACATCTTTCTGAAAGTAAAATGCAGCTGATGCACCAGAAAGATTGATTGAAATACTGATTAGAGTAAGCATGTTGATACATATTTGAAAACATTGGAGAGGGAAAAACCCCACAGAAAGTCCATTCACGTATTAAAAAGCAGCATTACACAGCTTATTGTCAGAATGTCCTCTCTGCACTGAACTCCCACATACTGACACAGCACACTTAACCAAGGAGGCACTTTCTTGTCAATGAATTTGAGATATATATTTAACAGTCTAGATTACTTAAACCCCAGACAAACCTGAAACGACAGATTTAAATACACAAATACTTTCTAAACTTTTGGACTATTTAGTTTCTAGTATTTGTTTTACCTTCCTTGTGCTTAAGCATTCCTTTCCACCTTCCTGCAGGGATTCACCACAAAGACCTACACTATTTGAAAAGACAATGACTTTTAAAACCTTATTACCATTGTCTATTTTCTGAGCTGTTCTGGGATCAAAGTTCAAGTATTTTTGTAAGTCTGGGGTCCAGTTCCTTGTGTCATTTTCACTGTATCGTCCCTTCCAACGTAAGTGGCTCCASGGATTTTTCAGCTGAAGAAATCGAAGTCCCTAATGAAAACACAAAGTGAAATTGTCAATTCAGCTTGTCATGGTAATTTTTACATATTGAAAGTGCTTTTATATGGATCGTGAAAATACAGAATCATTAAGTTTTCTGAAATTTCCCAGTGGAGTTCAAGTCCAAGACAATATAAAATAAATTAGCCATTAGAGCAAAAAAACCAGTAGCTACCAATCTAGGGTAAACCTAGAAAMATAGGTAGGTTTCAAACAGGAGTTTGACAACACCTCCAGCTTCATKTGATACCTTATATTCTCTTATATCCAAGACTGCATATGCATGGGTTGGAACTAAACCCCACTTTTCTCCTTCCTCTTCAGACATCACCCCGGTTGCTGTTGTGATAAGGACATCTCCCTTGTGAAATCTGTTCAAAAAGAGGTGGAAAAGTAGCTTAATTTAATCCCACAAGCTGCAATCTAACATTTGCCAGACACTGCAATACATGTTTGTACACTGCCCATTAGCACGGCCCTGCTTTATAAAAACTGGGATATAGGGGTTTTTGTCAACAGAAATCACTCCTGAAAAAATTTTGAGAAAGTGGAACTATTTTTCTTCCACAATTAAGTATACATGAAATTTAAAATATCATTTTAATATAATTAAAATTTAATATTTTCAAAAATTCAAATTAAATTTATTAATTTAATTAATTTCAAATCAAAATATTATTTAAATATAATTTCATATTTTCATAAAAAAAATTCAGCATTTATCAACCTGAAGCTGGTTGCTAAAGCTGTGTCACTTTTAAGATACTCTTCACAGATCCACAGCTGAGCACAAATGTGGCTTCATCACCACTTATTCAATGACTGCATAKAACAAATTATTAAGTCTGTCACACCCCCAGGATTCTGAATAAGGAGAAATTCATGCTTCTATACTTTTGCAGGTTTTTATATACAAGTTTAGTGTTCTGAATAGCAACTGTAATTTTGGAAGAATTATTGTTGTGAAAACACACTAACATGTTTCCAGCCTATGCTAAAAATCCAAGAACATACTCAGTGTCCCAAGACAGATTACAGGATCACTGGACTGCATGGATCAACACATTTCCAGGTGAACAATATTACAGGATCACTGGACTGCATGGATCAACACATTTCCAGGTGAACAATAGCAATATTCCAATGGATAGATCCCATCCTAACTTTAGTCATACCTTCAAATTACAACACCAGAACATCTGAAAAATTGTTGACAGCTCTGAGAGCTCCTAAGCAACTGAAAAAATTCTGTAGGAAGACTCTTTTATCGTGGATGTAGATGTTTCAGTCAACAGAATAACCCCCTTCTACTGCATTGAAATACATAAGACACTGGCTGCACAAAACCATTTGGAAAGAAATCAAGTACTTGGTATACCTGGCATTTATAATTTACAGCTYTATCTTTCACCATAAGCAAAATAATAGAAATATTTACTTTGGATACTTTGAACCCTTAAGACCACCAAATGCAACTGCTATGGTAGGTCTGAAAACCAGTTATTGCAGTTTTTGATAGGCTTTTGCTGCTCCTCCAGGAGATTTAGGGATGGGGCATAACCTTGTGATACAATTAGAAACACTGTATTCTATCTGCTTGCCAAGGACAGCAGATATAATATAGTTCTGGGGAACTGTGCGGAACCACAGAACACATATCCTTCTTCTTTTTAAGGTAATATATAATATTACATATAATATAACTGGTATATTGGTTCCAAACTGCTCTTCTCTGACTTTATATTCTGTTTTCTTTATCAAGGAAAGGGTTACTTATTTTTTATTCATACATATAGACAAAGAATTCCATTACACAAAATTCCCCAGAACTTTAATCTTCTGTTCTAACAAAGCCACCAATACCTCATTTTTCTTCTTCCAGAAAGCACATGGAGGCTTTATAAAGCATAATTTGCTGTTGAAGCATCTGTGGTGACTGTACTGCTTTTACAGTGGTAACACAGCTACTACACAGCAAGCATTTTAATTACTTAGGAAAGAACAAATGTCTACCTCTGATAAAGCATTCTGAAAGTGCTGTCTTTATTGAAGGCTTGATTGTCAGAGTGCATGGCAATTCTTTCAGGTATCCAACCTGTCAGTGCATGGAGATCAATATTCTGAAATGCAAGTATTCAAAAGAAATCAGAGCAGATAATCCATATATAAACATATGATGTCTGTACACAACTTATAAAACACCTTGAAAGAAATCAAGTACATCTAAGTTACAATACAGCTCTACACATAAAAGGGTCAAGATTAAGAGTAACAAACAAAAAATTCTTTGATTAGACAAGGACAACATTGCAAGTAGCTTAAAAAAAAAAAGCTGGAAAGTGAACTGATGAAATAAACTAGAATTCCAGAGCAATGGAAGCATATCAGAATCATCAGTCATGCTCAATTGTGTGATCTGTTCTATTTATTTCACTGATTTACAAATTTTTAAAGCATATCTCAGAAGCACTTTGGTACCTTGCTATTATATATGCATTTTAAATAATTTATGTTTTATTTCCAAAGCTCAGAGTTTGGGTTTTTCATTCTTTCTGGTAAAGCTGATACTGATATGTATTTCCATAAAAAGATGCTTTAATCTCCCAACTCTTTGAAATATTGCTTAATTCCTATTCTTTTGCTTTGTACTCCTCAAAGCAAAAGCAGAGACTGTAAATGCTTGAAGTGTCAATAACCAGCACTGGGGGGTGGGAACTTGAGGAATCACAAACACAACCCAGCCCGACTGTAAATAACCCTGATTACAGAAGGAAGCTGGAATACAGTGGAAAGTGGAGGGGGAAGGAAGGGTGGAGATTAAATGTCACCAGTCAAGCTGTTTTTCCAGATAGCAAGTTAGAGGATGACAATGGGAATAAAACACCGTTATTCTCACCAGCTTTTGTCCTTCAAAAGCAATAATTTTAAGTGTCCTGACACTTAAAAATAAGTGCTACATTTACCCCTTACACAAAGCCACATTTGTCTCCACAAAAATTTTTCAAGAGGTGATCATTACTAAGTAAAACCACCAAGAATGTGATTGTCAAGACACCAATTAGCACCATGAATTAAAAAAAAATCTTTAAAATTTTAGTTGTATAAAGTTAAAATCAGAAAGGCTTCCTAAGTAATAAATTATGTGGGCTACTCAATTCAGCAAACCATTCCTCTCTAAAGAAAAACTTGCATGTCACTTGTATGATGTATGYTGACTATTTCTTTAGTAACCACATTACAGAAACCCAATGCGTATTTATGGAGATGAGTGGAACAATCTGATAAACAAACTTGCACAGATCAAAGCACTTGCTCCCTCTATACAGACCTTCTAAATGTCTAAACTGTTCCTTTCCTAGCTGACTCCATTACCTAATGAGTGAGAACTGCCCTATTTATTGAAAGAGTTAGAAACCAAAATCAGCAGTATTTATATGGGCAAAGAGAATTTGACTTCACCCAACATGTCCTTCTAGACTCTATAGAAACACTTCCTACCCACAAACATCAATACTGAAATCTGAGAACTAAGATTAACTTTGACCATCAAGATGTCTTGCTCATTCTATTTTGATGGACTAATTTCATTAAGTACAGCTAAAAATAATTGTGAAAGAAAGAAACAGAAAAAAACCTAAGAAAATGTCGTACCAAATACTTGTCTCCCTAAGCTGTTCACTTTGATTTCACTAGAATGAAATTATTTTACCCATTATTATTTAAGTGGATTTTTTTCCTCTTAGAAATAATCTCATACTTACAGAATTTGATCCAGGAAAATCATATCCTCCCATGACCTTCATGTAAGCTTTTTCTATTAGTGACACCCATAATTCATTCTTATTATTGGAATAAGAGCAGAGAAGTTCCCCACTATGATCAACAGGTAACTGGTCATCTATGATTACCTGTGTGAAATGAATGAAGTAAAGTATTATGAATAAACTATTTTGAAAGTAATCAGAAAATCAAACAAAACCCTCATTAATACAAAGCTTTTCAGACACAGCCAGACCTGACCATTATTCTCACATATGGACACCTCAATCAATCCTGCAGTGGTCTGCCCAAGCCAAAAGAAATTCCACTGTCAGCTCTTTATTGCACTGGACTAATTGGGTGACATGTGAGTGGCTGCCTTGACTGATGGTGACAGTACCCTCTTATAAAGTGTGCAATAGCTACCGCAAAAGGCAYTTGCAGAAAGGTTCCAAGCAACTACAAGCATAAAAAATAAAGAAAAGCCAACAGTATTCCTTATCTAATTAGGAATCAGAGTATGGACRATGCTTGGTAGCCAGCAGAGTAATAAATATTTATTTATCTTGAAGGAAACAATTTGTGTCATATCACTTTCATAGCTTCTAGTTCCAAATTGAAGTTTCTTCTCTCTGAAAAGGAAGAACTCCTCAAAGCAGCAGCTCTGACAGCATTAACATTTCTTCTTTAAATTAGGTACTATATATTCATCATCACTACAGATTCTTACTGCATATTTGCAATAATCTGAAGCAGTTTCTGTGAATAGATGTTTCAGTTTCCTGTTGGCACTGGTCCATTACAAATACAGGCTACCAACACAGCCCATTCTCTGGTCAAATCCTATCTGTGCAGGAATGAATAGACCTTTTCATAGGAGAGCAAAAGGCCATTCATCCTAACAAAAGGCAGCCCTTAGGAGATATTTTGGAAAGAATATTAAGAGCAAGGCAGATCCAAAAATTATACTTTCCTGGAACATTCAGATTCCAGAATTTTGCAGCTCAAGGACTTCCTGACCCAGAGGTTATAGTCTAACAATTAAGAGCCTTTGAGGAGTTTCCCCTACTTCCCCACCCTATGAATAYGACCACTCAACTTCTGAACTCTCATAAGCATTCATCAGTCACTATGACCTGTGCTACAATTAAGTATGATGTGGAGAAATACATTACTTTATGTTCTTATTTATTGCACTGAAAAGAAAATGAAGTTGTTTGTGAGTAGCACAGTTTTATCTTCAGGCATTTTCTCTTCTTACTAAAAATCTGTAGTTGGGCAAGGCCTTGCTTGAATTATCAGTTAAGTTATTCCTCTATGGTAATTTCCTATCTACACTCTTCCTGATACCCCCCTCTATAATTTTTAATTATTTCTAAGATGGAGTGGAAGAGTGCAAATCTAATTCATAAATAGGGGATACATAGCTTTGTTCCTACCTGGTTTTCACAATTCTCTTAAGTAATATAAGGCATTTTTTAACATGAATTTAATGTAAGGCTGTTTTTATTAATGTCTATAGAAGTACAGACAGAAGAAGAATGTGGTTGCATACTTCAAAATCAAAACTGAATCTCAAAAAGGTTTAACAATTAAAAACTACTTTCCAAAAACACCTGCCTGGAGTTTTTGCTATGCAAGCACTTCATAGTGAAGCTGATCAAGCCTTTAAAACACATGACTTTTGCAGTAACAGTAAGTTCCCCCAAAAAAGTTACCTTTCTAGGAACACCATTGATATGAAGCTTCACCATGTATTTACCACATGGATTATATTCTGGTTCTCCTTTCTTATTCTGAGGGTAAATTATACTGTTAACAGAAAAAAAAAAGAGAAAATTATGACATAAATGACTTGGCTGCACCTACRCTTAAAAAGATAAAACTGGGATTAACACAGTCTGTTTATGGAATTTACACTGACCAGAAATATGGCATTTTTAATGAAAAGCAACTCAAATTTAGTAAAAATAATCATGTTTATATAGGTTTTATTTTTTCAGGCCCTGGTCTTGCTGTAGCTTTCTACTTAATATAGTAGCAAAAAGAACATAAGTAACCTAACTGTTTCTCAAATAGAAGCAAGGTAAACAAATTTATCTTATGATTAAACAAGCAGTATTTACAAATATTTGCCTGAATGACAAGTCAAACTTCTGAAGAAGGCAGTGCAGAACTTGCTGCTCTTGGAAAGAATAGAGATTCAGTTCCAAAAAGAATAGGTTAAAACAAACAATCCAAAACCATTCACACACTGGTCTGCCAAGAGCATCCTAGCAAAGTTCAGAAAATCCATGGCAAATTTATCATAGGATGCCAATTGAGTGAAGCTGAGATAGTGTTGTTAACATTAATTCCACAATGAGTTGTAAAATGGACCACCTGTTGCACAGCAGCTATCCAAGTACACAAATGAAACTAGAGGGCATTATAAATAAAGTTTATATTTTAAAAAATCCCAAATAAATACAAAATCCTTCCAAACTATTTCTTAYTTGTCAAAGCACATCTGAAGTTAGACTCCAGCTCTGTATACATACCTACATTGACAACAAGTTATATCTTAGCCAGGAGTTTGTGGTTTTTAAAAAATTTTGTAATGAACTATGCTTAACTAGTAAAGAATTTTTGACTGTGATTTTAGCTGGCTTTGATTTAGATYTGTGTTGGCTGAGTGYCAGAAAAAAACCCTGAGAAATTATCTCTCAGCACCTGCAGAAAGGAACTCCATGAACCCATACCCCTTAGAGAACTCAATCAGCAGTTGAAGAAAAAAATTCAATAAAGAATTGTTCAATGGTTATCATATAACTAGAGATGAGTAAGATGACATGGAAAAAGAAAGCTATCTTGAGCAAGTTAAGGAGTCAAAGGCCTATACACCCCAGAAAACCTGATTAATACACTGCAGGTACAGGAAGGSAGCCACTTCATAGGCTTGTTACATCCCAGAGAACTTAATCAATGATAATTGTCTAACCAGGACAGCAAATTTAATAAAGTGCTGCTTGGCTGGATAAAACCTGTGTTATCCATTAAACAAAAATAGATGAGATGTTCTGGTAGTACTAAAAGAAACAAAACACCTATACCATGATGCAATAAATTGTGCAGACTTTTTAGAGTATCTATAAAAAACCTTGGATATTAGAGCATATATAAATGTCTGAAAACTGTTGTTTCTTTRAACATGTCTATGGTGAATAAATTCATGATCTGTTCCCAATTTTGACTYAAAATTTTTATTAGGAATGTTTATCTAACAGCTTTTTGCTGTTAGACTTAAAAACCTTTGTTTCACTATAAAGCTGGCTTCCAGCTTAGAAGTGCTGAAACCACGAGGCCAAGGGAGATGAAGGTGAAACAAATGCTGGTTTTGACTGTGTACAGCTGTCACAGAACATATTTCAAAAGCTTAGCAGTATTAAATCTGAAAAGATCTTACAAAGCAACAGCAACTTACCTCGTGATCAATTTTTTGTTGTATCTTCTTTCATATGCTGCACTGATAGCTAGTGATGCCACAAAAGAACAATCTGACACTATTGTCTGCAAAGAGAAAACCAGTGAGGACATTTAGTAATAACCCAGCTACTGAGAGGTGAATGCAGTGTGTGGAGGGAAGGAAAACAGTCAGTTAGTAATTCCTTTCAAAAGGGAAGGATTTAAACCAAAAGAAGCAAAGCCACTATTAAAGAGGCAGAAAATGTATGCTTGCTGACATGAGGCCCCTACAGAGCAAATTTTTTTCAATTTATTTAACCTCATAARAGCCAAGGAAAGCACTCTCATATTTGGGGATTCCTTTTTGAGCAACAAGGTCCCCCATGATAAACCACTAGCACATTTTTCCTTGGGAACAGTTTACCTGCTTTATGCTGAAACTTGATACGGTGTAGATCATCGTAGGGTTATTTGTAATGTCATCTGGTCTCACCCACTTGGCAAACATTGCTTTCTGTTTGGGGGATAATGGTAGCTTCCCACACTTATCACTAGATTTAAGAGAGAAAAAAAAGTAGAAATAAATCAATAGCAGTTTAGAAGAGCTTTTTATGGTATGCACAGTCTTAAATATGTCAGATAGATGGTGCAAAATATGCACAGAGCAATTACAAAGCTGTTAAACAATTCCAAGGAACATTGCTTTGAAGTTTGTGATTTTTAAGGGGGAAAAAAGGAAAAAATGTTAAAAAGAAAAAAAAAAAATCAACCAACCCCAAATGTCTTTGTCTACTATGGCTGTATCATCTTAACTTATTATTATTGCTTATGAATTAAAATCCAGCTGTTATATATCACTCTTATTTGGAATAGCCCTTTACAGAAGAAACAGCTAAGACCTGCATTTTACAGGCAACAGAGCTAAACTCATTAGCATGGAGCAGCATCAGAAAACAGACTCAAGCTGCCAGCCCAGCCCAATATTTCAAAAAGCCAAATGTAATATTATCCTTATAGGCTTGAAGACACAAGTGCAAAAGCACTGCAGAGCAGGATCAGCTTACAATAAAGTTTTAAGTTCAAAGTGGAAGAAGGAAGTGGTAGTATTTAAATATCTCTGCCTGAATCGTGCCTAAAACCCTATGCAAATGATTTTAAACCCTGAAAAAGAACATACAGAAATACCAAATATGGAAAAGTTTTGAAAAACAAAACTGAAGTTCAGTAACTGAAGCATACTTACGAAAAAGGCATAGGGAAGGCAAAACGTTCCCTCAGATCAACACTCATGAAAGGTACATATTCAATGCCATTAATCTTTGAAGTCTTCCTGCAAGTCAGAGGAAAAACAACAAAAAAGAAGAGTTACAAACCTATTGATAATCTTCTGAAGATTAACTTGCAGAAGGTAACAATGAAATGAGTTTTTAAAAACTAGTAATACATAGTGCTTCTGAAAACAAGATCACTACCTCTTGAACATTATATATTTGATAGTTTTCAAAAGTCACAATTTAGGTTAATGGTTTTATAAACTATTTGTAGCTTATTTCACCTATAATAAAAATCAAAGTAAAACAAACTGGATGGAATAGAAGGCAGAGTAATATAAAATATTATGCTACTTTTATTTCCAGTGACGTAGCAGTTGGACAATCTATAAAAGCAACTTTGCACTTTGGCTTCGCAGAGTCAGACCTTCCATGAACTCATTTTGGAAAATCTTAGACTTACCTGAGTACTTCAATCTCCTCTGCAGTGTATCTCTGACCTTGAGATTCACTAGCTTGTACTGCTCTGATTGTCTGCGGTTTATCATTTAAAGAAAAATCAGGTCCCAATGGAAAGAATGTTCTGACTGGTTGATTTGGTTTGGCTGCAGTTGACTTTTCTTTCTGAGATGACTTTGACATGGATTCCTTCAGCGCTTCTGCTCTAAAGCAAATAAAGAATGCATGTTCTTTATAACAGTGACAAAAATATAATTACAGTTCAATTATTTGTTTTCTTGGTTCATGTTCCCACATATGTTAAATGGAATGAGAAAATGCCCCAGTCGACCAACACTACTTTTTCTAAAAAACAAAAACTGATTTCTGATGCTGGTACTTCTTTATTTTTCTGTTCTTGAATCAATTAAAATACAGCACTTCCAAGTCATACTAGCTACTTTTGACAGAACTCATTAGATTTTTATTGCCTCTAAATTATGCTAATAGGAGAATTTGTGTTAATTTGTGCTAACAGGAGAATAAGTGTTCATTATGTGGAATCTCAGAACAAGATCACTGAAACACAGAGAAAAAACTGATCTGCATCATCTCATACCTTCTAGATTTATTCTGTCTAGCAGGTACAACAGTAGTAAAACCCATGAGCATTCTCACAACCCAGACTTTCAACTGCTTGAACACTGTGTGTGCAGGAGCCATTTTTTGTTACTGCTGCATTAAGCTTCTGGACAATCACACACATGCAAAACTCTGGGATTTTTTTCTGAACACAGAGCGAGAAGTGCTAAAACCCAGTTTATACTGAAACTTAGCCCAACACAGCCTGGGATTCACCATCATAGAGCTGATTTAAAAAGAGATATATTGACCTTATACTTGTGTAAATTGTTTTAGAGATTTCACTACACATTTGCTAATTAGATTGCTATTGTAGAGAAAAATGTTCCCCAGTTTCCAAGCTGTCTTCCTTCTGGAGGGACACTGACACCTTGACTTCATGCTAGGTGAATTCAGCATCTTTTATAGAGGCCAATTATAGTACACTGGATTATATCTCTGAAGTACTGCATTTGTTCTAACAAGCACACAGTCCTATCCTAATTCTGCATATCCCAAGATTCCCAGAGGGTTGGCACAACAGCTGCCACATTCAGCAGTGAMGCAGCTGGCAACTGGCTCCAAGGTGAACTCTGCAAGAGCTTAGTGAACACAGGATCCACACAGACATGTTAGACTGAGAATCCAACTCAGAGGGTGCACTCAGAACTGACAGCAAGTATGTTTATTAACATTAGCAGTACTCACCTATCCAGTGCTTGTCGAGCCAGCTGTTTCAGCTTGGACTGGAGTCCTGCTTCTGAGGTTTCAGTAGCCTAAAGTGCAAAATTTAAGAAAAATCTACACATCCAAAAACCACCAACATATTTCATAAGCTCAGTTGTCATACTTCTAGATTACAGCAAAGAGTAACCAGCTATTTATTCCAATTCTCTTTTTGAAATTAACAAATACTTTGCTTTGTTTGTTGTTGTTTCTTTTTTTAAACTCAACATTAAAAAATACTGTGTAAGCAAATACCATTTTGCAGTTCTAATGAAATTTTGATAGAATGGAAGTTATGTCTAAAATTCTTCAGTATGGAAAACAGTCCACACACAAAAAGAATTGCCAGAATAATTAATTGTATTAAAACACTATTGACAGAAAGAAGACATAACAAAATGCTGCATATACTGCTGAGCTTGGATGTGCTCTAATTCTTTTCCCTGAATGTGTTAAAAAGATCACGGTAACTTAGAAAAAAGATTTTAAATGTTTACTTTCATAAAATAAGTTTGTTTTCAAACAACTAGCATAGTGGTGCAAGAACAACATTTTTAACTTGCAATCAAAGGCATAAAACAACCTGGGACAGGGTGACAATGATGTGAAGAGTGTTAATTTCTCTTCCCATTTGGGAAGTCATTTATGACAGTTTATACTTTTGTCTTCCTTACAGATGAAGCATATAGCTTCTGCAGCCAAACAACCTGCAGGAGGCACAACACGAGGTGTGGCCTCCCCTGTGGCACCCAAAAGCAGGTTTCAGGTTCTAGCTTTGCGCCTTGACCAATTATTTCAGGACAGGAATGTCAACTGAGGATACAAAAAAGCAAGCTACTTTCACCCCAAGGAACAAAACTAGAACCACCCTCTGTAAGAAACTAATTTCATTTGCAAACAAATAACACTCTGGGGCTCCTGGTTGGAAAATACTTTAAAAGATTTATGAAGGTAAGCAATGGAGATGGAACACCAGCACACTCATATAGGAATCAGCCAGCGACGAGGAGTAATGGCTGCTCTCTGAGTACTTCAGAGGTAAGGAAGAAACAAATCTCTCCCCCTGAATATACTGAGGAGAAAGATGGGAGTAAAGCTTCAAGATAGCAGAGTCTTTTAAATCTCCTTTCATCCTGGGAAGAAGAAAGGACTTTTGGGTCACCCCAAGGGACAACCTTACCATCATGTCAACAAAACAATATGCTAGTCAAGATTAAAAGAAACTTCAGCAGTATCTTGTACCTAGTGAAATACCCAATAAATGCAGCTGTTAATATGAGATATTTTCAGACTAACTTCAGTAATATTTGCATGCACTGACACAACAGAAGGAGGAACACAGCRGAGAAAAAGGAGCATGCTGCTGCAGTAAATGTTATGTAATAGAAAATGTTCTGCTCCAACAGCTCAAGTGGAAAAACTAGAGCAGCTCTAACTCTTGATCTGGTTACACTGTATCACCAGGGTTTTAGCCTAGGTAAAACCTGTTAACATAATTCAGAGGAAAGGATTTACTCAAGCATGTAGCAACAGTAATATAACACCCTCACCAACCCATAAATATATTTACATTTTAACATTGAAAAGAAGAGAAAAAGAAAAACAGACTTGGTGGAGTTACATTATGATGGTGAGCTCTTCTTGTAATGAGTTAGTTAAGGCAACTGGACTTAAGGGAGAAAAGCAGTACCTGTAATTATATTCTTCATTGTTTATGTAATGGCCAATTCATCCTTATTAATTGCAGTGTGAATTGAATTCACTCATAACAGTTTTAGTGTCAAACACTTGAGTAATCAAGTAGTATTTTTAATAGTTTTGGCATCAGCAGACTGTTACATCTTCAGAAAATGTTACACACATAAATTTCCCTTAAATGACTTCCATTAATGTAGTCAGAAATTAATACAGCTGACACACTGGCAAGTCATCTTCATTTTTAACAGTTTTTAATTTCTGGTTKTGTGGTATTTGCTCCAGGGCAAAAATCAACACGAAAAATATTCCAGAATATTTCTAGCTTTTAGTATAATCCAGTTCAGAAAAAAARTCCACATAAATGACAAGTCCCCATAAATTTACAGTGTTGTACAGCAACATAACAAAGATGGGAAGAAACACTAAAAAAAAAAMCCCAAAAACAGTGAAACAAACAAAAAAAATTAAAAGGTAGTTTTTACAAATACAGGTACTCCATTTTCAAGCCAGCCTTTAAGGGTCAGTCATTTGTGAGAGTGGAAGAATTTCTTACCATCACATAATTCCACCAAGTTAACCTGTAGCTTAACATACTGTTTTCAAACAGAGTTCCACTGCTTCTGTGTACAACTCTATAGCTTCTTCTGCATTGCCTTTATCATCTTCATCAAAAGCCTGTGTAACTAGGAAGTGAGCACGCTCCAAGTCCAACTGTTGTTTTGACTTCAGAGGGTCTGTCTTCTGTGATTGAACTAAATGAAAAAACAGTATTTAGCCTTCTATAGCAGCAGACATGTAAAAACATCCTGAACATGTCACCAAAATACTAGCAGCTCTAATCAGATGRCAAATGTCTATTTCTTGTCTGGTAATAAAATCTTTCTAAACTTTGCTAAAAACATCTATGCAAGGGCAAGGAAACACCATCACACTTCCCTGAAGCAGAGGTTAGCTTCCAGGATATTTCAGATTTAAAATAATGTAAGTAAAATCTCTTTCGCACTACACGGAGAACAAGAATGTTTAATTATATAAAATATTGCATCATTCATGAAAATACATCACCTATAATAATATACTTAGATGTCCATGTCACTTAATGCCTTTATTAATGACCTTTCTCATATTTACTCTGCAGATGTGGTTCCTCAGAATATTTAAAAGCAAAGAACACCCACCCAAGTCCTTAGAAAGTCATGCTCCACTTAATTTATGATGTATCAGAATCCAAAGCACTGATAGGCTCATTGCATTTGTGATTCTTCACAAAGGACAAGAAAATCAGAATAATAAAAACAGAGCAAACACCATTGATATGTATTTCACAGCAGCAAACAACTTTCCACTCAATTAATCTAAGCTGAGGTTTAATTAGAAAGCTCCTTACCCACCTGCTGAATGGAGAGCTTGAACTCTCTCCAAGTACTCATTTATTTTTTCTTGAATATTTTCCAAGTTGGACCCAGCCATCCCAGCATAAATCAAGGCTTGCGCAGCTTCCTGCAGGGAGAAGAATTGGAGACAAAGTTAATGTTTGCTGCCTAGGAAATTACTTACCACAAACAGAGGGCCTACAGCAGCCATGAGTTGCATGAAAGCAAGTCCTTACATCTGCAAAAAGACACAGTGGCTGCAGGGAAATTCTGCTCAAAAGAATAAGTTTCAAGTTATAAGCTAGATCATGTTTAATTTCTCACATCTGGGACAACCTGTAAGACTATGAAAACATTCAGAAGTTCTGTAAGATCAGATCTTAGGCCTGTTTATATAGTAATGTATGACATTAGGAGATTTTAGGTAAAACTCTTCAAGCATGCACTGAAATCAGTTTGGTTTTAAAGTTGAGGATTTAAGGTTAGGAGAAAAAAGTTGCTATTCCAGCTATTTGCATTTAATCTGGTCATAATGAAAGTAAACAAATATATAAGCTTTTTAAAATCAAATGCCAAGAATTTTTGTTTAGAAAGCATTTTTAAAAATTATTATTACTGAGATAATGCTATCCAATCTGGATCATCTACAAATATGAGACTTCCCAGCTTCTCAAACTTGTTTTTTTTTAATGTTTGTATGTATACAAAATACTGGGTGGAAGTCTGCTTCCAGGAAGGAGCACAGGCCTCTGGCTCAGAAGCACAGTACATTTACCMACATTAAGGCTTTTTCCATCCTGTACAAATCTATTAAGAAAAAACGCCTTCAGTTGCATAAGCTGTCTATCCCTTCACTGAATTTAGGAAAAACATGTAAGGTCTGGCAGGGTTGCAATAAAGAGCCAGAGCTGACACAGTCTCCAAACCATATGGAGAATCGATATTTGTCACCCCCCAAAAATGAAGACACAAACCTTGTTTTGTCCCCATTACTGACATGGAAAATCCCCCAGATTTGTGGCAGTGCTTGCCTTCCCAGCAGCAGCAGAGGAGAGGAGGTGGTGGGGTAGCAGGCAGGCTGGGAAGGCAGAAAGCAGAAGAGTAACTAGTGCTTCACAGAGATGGTGTTCAGAGAGGCTGCCCTGCACAGGGCGAGCACAGATCCATGGCCAGGGCTCCCTTGTGTGTTTTATGGCCATTATTTTGGTCAAGCTTAACAGTTTGCTCCCGTATCCATCTGTTTAGTTTGCCCAAACTTAAAAGTGATCCTGACACAGCCTGTATTTGTTATTAGGATAAATTTTTACTGAGAAACATCACAGAACCAAGTACTGCAAGCTCCCTGCTAGCATCCATCTCCATACTACACCACATAAAACATCCACAGCCGCTGAAGGATAAGCAGAAATACCATTTATATGTAGCAATTAACTACCACTAAGGTCTAGCACACAACTATATTTTGCCAAGGGAAAAAAGTGCACTACAGCTGTGTGCTCAAGGGATAGGTATACTTGTCTGTGACATACTACAAGTACAGACTGACAAAACAGGTGCTGTATCACAAAGGTACGTGGTCTACATATGATGCAAAGAACAAATGTGGATTTCCAAACCAGTGCTACAAAACCAACGTATAATTCATGTTTCTTCTGTGATTTCAAGCACAATTGTTTTTGCCTGGTTTTAAGATGTAAACATAATGGAAACAAGTCTTCTATAAACCAAATCTGCAAAGGACTGAAGCAGTTGACAGAGTGCTTGTGGAGCCAGCATGCCAGCTGTTTCCAGTGACCAGATGGATGTGCAATTCAGACTTAGCATTTATGATCTCTCCAATGTCACTACTGTTTGTCATGAGTAGTGTGCCACAGTCACACTAAGCTAACTACAGCTCATCCTTCTGCAAGCTGCTAACAGCTGGTCAACAGCCAGACTTAGCAACAGCCTTCAGCAGTTTTGGCTGAAGTCATCGGTGTCCAAATACGATCCTGACATTTCTGCAGAGCACCATTAATTAGCAAGCTGCCTGAAGCTGGCTCACATGCAGCACTCCTCCAGGCACCTATCAAAGTTACATGGCAGCAGGAAGCCAAGCACACTTGCTAACCATAGGAACTCCATTCACAATCTTGGTGTTGTCTGTGGCAACAACTGTAGCATTTTCCATATTTCATCCCTAAGGTCAAGTTCCTGCAGACTCCAGTTCAGTACCCAAGCTTTCCCACATGCTGATTAATTGGACCAGTGGGCTCTGAACTTCTTGGAGCAGTTGATAAGAAAGCTGGTGACAGGCCAGAGCTTACTTCTACCGTGCTGGAATAAATAAATAAATAAAGTATCCCTGAAATAATAAATGACATTTTGTAATTATTTTGTATAATCTAACATGGCAGTGATTCTTCAGGCAAGATCTGGAAAGTCAGACATATCTAGGTTACCCTCTTGTCTCGTGTAGCTTCAAGTGCACCAAGACTGCCAGGGGTGCATTTTTCCACTTAGCAAGAATATCACCTGTATACAGCATGTGAAAAAGATTTTCCACAGACATGTATGTTCCAAAGCATACAGGGGTGACTATTTGCACAAAATGATACTTTCATTCTGAATAGCACTGAGTAATTTCTGCCAGATAAAAGGAGAGATACATGGTACTAAAGCAGTACTGCACATGGTTATCAGACCATGCACACATGCTGCTGCTGATGAACACAGAGCTTATCAGCGTTATTATGGGCAACTAAAATTTTTGTATATATAAGGTTTACATATATAAATTTAACCCTCTAAAAATTAATAACTGGGTTAAAAAAAAGAAAAAAAGACTCTTCCTATTCTTTCACACTTACATGCATAGGCCATCAAGATATTAACACTGCGCTTTTTAAACATTTCACAGACACCTTGTACTCACGAAATAAAAGGCCAACTACAGATCCCTTAACAAAATATTGGAAGAGAATGACTTTCTCCGGATGATGGAATCTGTGGAATGAGGATAAACAGCTTATCCTTACTGTGATAAGGAAAAATAGAGGCTTCAGAGATCCCTTCTTGCAGGTGAGAAGTCAATGTGATATGGAACTTTAATGTAACTTTGCAACACACAAAACAATAATTTACATAGGTGAAAAATGCCTAACGGCTATACAAAAACTACTAGATACCAGTAGCAAACCTACAGATACTGAGCAAGACACTGAATCAACCTCATTATACCCTTAGCTACACCAACCTGGCACTCTACTGAAACAATAAAATCTGGTCCCTAATGAAAAGAATACTCACATGAAGTTAAAAACCTGTCACTGATAGCTTGTGATCTGAAGCTGTCTTACCGCTGAGCATCTTGTATTTCACCACAGACCTCTCTATTATTTTGGTGACTGTACAAGAGAGTTGCTTCCAGCTGCACACCCAGGAGCGGCAGCATGCCCACTTGCGGTTCTCCAAAATGCCCAGCATAAAACGGATCAGTCTTTCTGGCCTGGCAGGGCTTGGGGAGAGGCCAGGAACGAACGTGTAAAACCAGCGGGGCAGAGACGTTTTTAGGTTACGACGAATCTTCCCAGCAGCACTGAAGGGGCTGCGTCTCCAGCAGCTGGAAGAAGCGCCCGTTCCCATTTTTTAAGCCGAGTACCTGCAGTGCTTCCCCATTGCCTGTCGGTAAACATCAGCGCTCGGGCAGCGCTCGTTTCCACCTAAAACCAGGACGCAGGCAAAAGGCGATTCGCAACCCGCCCTGAAGGACGCGGCTCCTCCGAAGACTGACAAACTTTCGACGCTCACGCGCGGCCTTCCGCCCTGGTCTCGGCGGGCACCGCCTCGCCTTCCCCGGGCCGAGCTCGCTCCCGGGGCACACCCGCCGKGGGAGGGCGGGGGCGGCCGCGCTGACCCAGCGCGTCTCCCTCCGCCTGCAGGGCCGAGCCGGGCCGCGGGGGTGCCGAGCACTCCTCTCCGGCCCTCGGGGGGCCACGGGGGAGCACGAACCCTCCGGCAGCTCAAGAGCATCGCGCGGCCCGCGGCGCGGGGAAGGAGACAGCGGCGCCCCGAGGGAACCGGCGCGTCCCCGCCGTACCTTGTAGTAGAAGACCGCTTCCTGGTAGCGCCCGCTCTGGTCCCGCTGCACCGCCAGCTTCGCGAACTTCACCGCGTCCAGCTCCAGCGTGGTGGCGTCCATGGCCAGCGCCCTCCCGGTGCCGGCGGCGACAGCTCCCGTCGAAGCCCACCCTGTCCCTGTCCCCGTCCCCGCGCCCGCCCRGCCGCTTCCCCCGCCTCCCTGACCCCGCCGCGCCCGTCGGCCGCGCCCCCATGTCTGGCCACGCCCCCACGTCTGACCACGCCTCCGCCCGCACTGCCGCGTATGTGGCCACGCCCACCGGCTCCGAGGCTGCCGGTCCGCCTAGTTTGGCCACGCCCGCCGCGCGCCCACGCCCGCGCGCGCCGGCAGCCCTGCGCGTGCTCGGGCGCGCGGGGGCGGGCGGGGCCTGTGAGGCGGTGGGGGGCAGCGGCGCGCGCCTGCCTGAGGCGCTGGAGGTACGAGCGCGCGCAGGGCGGTGATAACAGAATTACAAAATTACAGAATCACAGAATCAGTTAGGTTGGAAAGGATCTCTGAGATCACCGAATCCAACCCATGACCGAACACCAYCGTGTCAACCAGAGTGTGACACTAAGTGTCACGTCCAGCCTTAAACACCCCTGGGGACCGTGACTCCACCACCTCCCTGGGCAGCCCATTCCAGTGTCTAATCACTCCTTCGGTGAAGAAATTCTAATGTCCAACCTGGACAGGTTAAGACTACGTTCCTGGCACAGGTTAAGACTACGTTCTCTTGTCCTGTCACTGGCAGATCCCGCGGGTACGGTCTCCTTTCAGGGAACTGTAGAGAGCAGTGAGGTCTCCCTGGAAAGAGGAGGCTCCCCGCCTTTTCTCCAGGCCGAACACCCGCAGCTCCCTCAGCTGCTCCTCGCAGGATTTGTGTGCCAGACCCTTCACCAGCTCCATYGCTCCGTTGTCTGTCTGGACTCGCTCCAGCACCTCAATGTCCTTCCTGCGCTGAGGGGCCCAGAACTGGACGCAGCACTCAAGGTGTGGCCTGACCAGTGCTGAGTACAGGTGAAGAATCACTTCCCTGGATTCTCTTCCATACCTTCTCTCCCTTGGTTGTCAGCCATGGGCGAAGGAAGCAGGTGGAGCCCGGGGTTGCAGAGTGGGCTCTTTTTTTCCATTTCTCAAATTTTAATAGAGGTGGACATGGCTAATCCCCCTGAGGCTGGGTTTTCTAGCCTTTAAAGGAGAGTGTTTTCAGTGTGCATCTGTTTTTCATATAGGTGTAAAATGGAAAGCAAACAAAAAACCCCGTTTTATTGTATTGATCCTCATTAAAACAAAAAAATCGGGCTAGCAGTTTTGTAACCTATATTGCTTAGCTAGGATGTTCAGGATTTTCTCTTTTTTTCTACCATAAGAGGCAGTCAGGGGAAATCTGAGGGGTGGGATTCTTGAGGAGTGGGGTCCGTGCACAAGGAGCCACATGGCAAGGCGTAAGGGGAACAGGTTGCACTGGAAGAAGTTTCATATTGACATAAGAAAGAAAACTTTTATAGAAGCATTGACCATTTGTTGGAACAGCCTCCCTGGGGGCATTGCTGGAGGTTTTCAAGAGGGTATAGTCAGAGTGCTAGTCTCATCTATGCTCCCCTTCCCACAGAAGGCTGGACGAGGTTCCTTCTCACCTGGACAATTCCGTGATTCTACAAGCTTCTATTTCTGCCTGAAAATACAGCTTATTGCAAGGCATTGTTTTCATGAGATATACTCTCTGGCAAGTTATTCTGCAGCTCTCTTTCATGTGTGTCTTTTCAGCCTGTTTTCTGATTATAGATTTAGTTGGAGGTGCAGCTAAATGCAGGAGTACTAGGTACTGAAATACTGAAATCTGTTATTTTCCCTGTAATTTTCTTAAGTGCAGAGTTAAGTGTTCCCAATCCATCTTCTTCTGTTCTTTATCCCTTTTGTGCTTTACTGACTGCATTTCTATAAATACAGTAATGTTTAGTGCAAAAAGAAACTTTGTGATCTGCCAGGTACAGGGAAGTTCTTGTATTCTTCATGGCTTTCCTTTTTAGTTGTGCTCCTTATGAAGTTACTTTTTTCTTTCAAAGTATATTTTATGGATTTTGTCTGAGCACAGGAAAGATTCGCATTACACTAAAGGGTTTTTCTGAATAAAGCTCTATTTGTTCCATATTTCCCTAATGATACCATGAAAATGAAGGAGTTTCAGTCAAGGTCTGCTTCAATTTGGTGTTGAGGCATAGTGGTGTAACTTGCATAACCTAAAATTAATTTGTGTTTCGTGTGTRTCATTTTGCTTCAGACTAAAGCATTTATGGATCAAATGCAGCTCTGCAGTATTCAGAGTGACATGCATGATGCAAAGGAGGCTGAACTAGGCAGAACAACAGATAATGCAGTTCCTTACTTAAATCTACATGCCCAAACCACTTATTCTGTGACATAAGCTAGGACCTCTTCCAGCTAATCGGGATTCAAAAATGTCACTTTGAAGAATTATTTTTTTAACCATTTGATGGTCACTGTGATTGGCCCTTTTCACATAATAAATGGCTTGTGTGTTTCTGTTTCTTAATAGTCCTCTCTAAAATTCTACAAAAGGCTTTTAAGTGTACAGAAAGTACAGTAAGTTATTAAGGTCATGACTGTAGCTAAGACTTCACACATATACATTTTTTGCCTTTTGCATGTAGTGGTGTTTTACTTTTGGATCCAGATATTAAAATTGGCCCATTTTCTTTCTAGATGAGGAAGAATAATTTTTTTCAATTGATGTTGATGTATCCTAGACATTTAAATTTTTGTATGGTTAACTCTTGCCTCCCAAGATACTTGTGYAGAAAACCATTTCCACTGACTAAGATTGTTAAACCCCTTTTTCCACTGTCACAAATCCCAGTTCCACATCCAGGTCCTCTTCTGCCTCAGTTTTTCTTCCCTTTGGTAATATTTGTTCTGAGTATCCCTTACTTTCCACCTTTTACTTGCCTCATGTGCCTTCCTTCCTAATCTCATCTAATGCTTACTTTCCTTCCTTCCTGGCTGCCTTTTACAGTCAATATTGTCTGGGAAGATCATAGCTCTTTATGTTACCTTAATATTATTCCATCCAGCCCGTGACTTTTTGCAGAGGCAATATCAGATGAAGAAATTCAGGTCTCTGTTTCTGTCATAGTTTTTCATTACTAACAAGACAGAATCAGTTCATTCTCATTTGTTCTTCCTCTGAAGATACTTTCATCCCTCTTTTCCTTTTGTCTCACATAATACTGTAATTTGCTGTCTCCCAACTCCTCTTCCCGCCTCCCGATTTTGATTCTTGCTTCTCTGCCTCTTCTCCTCATTTTTTCAAACATATGCTGTAAGGATAGATGTTTACGTAATGATGATGCTTCTTACCTAAATTTTGTCTGTTGCCATACCTATTCTCATTTGACTGCAACCAAAGCTTTTTCRTGCTTTATAATGCTTTCAGTGCTTCCCCCACCCCTGGCACTGAAAACCCCAAAGATACAAACCTTGGATGTGATCTGGTCTGTGAATTCCTCCACAGTTACTTTCACTCTGTTGAGGCGATACAGAGGCAGAGCAGGAGTTMCTCTGGTCCTTTATTCCTCTGACTGCAGTGCAGTTGGTGCCTGTTGAAAGAGGACAGGAACAAGATAAAGTCAAAGTAGTGTTTTGTCTCAGCTTCCCGTAGGCTGTGGGTTGAACTCACATTATTGCCTCTGATACTGCTTGCTGGGCTTATTTTCAATTAATTAGTCTAATTGTTGCTTTAGCACATTTTGATTTTGGCATTCAAAATATTTTGTGGGAATGTTTAAATTTGTTGTATAACATTCCAGTAAAAAAATACAAACCAAAACCCAAAATAATAAATCAACTTCCATGCTGTTTCTCAGTGCATTTTCCCACCCTTTCTCCCCTTCTTATAAAAAATTATGATCCTATTACTCACATCTTTTATTTTGTCCATAAATTTATGTTCTTTACTATATCTTCCTACCATTATTTTTTGTCACACATTTAATCTCTTTTTAATCTCACAATGTTTCCTTTGACATGGAGTGACCAGAATAGTGTGCAGTATTAGAGTTGTCTTATTAATTTTGTATCCTTTTGCATTGCTTTCTTCTGTTTCATAATGATTCCTAACACTCTATTTAACCACTTTTAACCATTCTAAGCACTTTTAACCACTGCTTAGCATTGACCCAAGTTCTGAGCACTCTCCAGAATGACTCAGCTTTTCTGAGAAAGGATTGATGGTTTAGTATCTGTCATTATGGACCTGATGTGGTGTTTTTTCCCTTGTGACTTACCAGCATTTAATTTCACAGGCTACTACATGCACAGGAGAGATCCTTGCACAACTTTCTATAGCAGGCTTTCACAAACCAGACTATTTGTATCACTGTGGAAAATTGCCAGGCTTGCTGCAGAGAATTGTTGAGGCTGGTTGAACCAGTGTGAGCTGAGACATTTTTTCTTGCACCTGGATAGAGCAAGGCTTACTAACATAATGTGTGGGATGAAGCAGAGGCCTCCCAGCCCAATGTTGTCTCAGTGAAGCGCAGAATAGCACTGACACCTCTGTGCAGACGCATTGACCCTGAGGTGTGAATCCTGCTTACCCAGGTGTAACAGGCCTTGTTAGAAGCGTGTATCTGGCCCTTTGAGGAGACAACGATGTATGGTTTTAACATGCTGACAGAAGCAGACTACTGGGCAGAGATCAGACAGCCTTTACTGCTGCTTTGACTTTTTTGGAGAGGAAGCAATGCTGAAGTGTCAAGGTTCTATTCTGCCTTTCATTCTTCTGTGAGTCCTATAGGTCAGCTTGACCAAAGGTCCAAAAGTCCCTCATCATCCTTCCTTTGCATGTGAATAAATACACTCATCAATATGAAAATGAGAAAGGGGCTGCCTCCCCACCTATGGCAGCAGCAACATTTGACCAATTATATTTGACTACAGTCCCACCCCCATTTACCCAAAATTATAACACTGACATTTGGAATCCTCCATGGAGAGGATGAAAATATGACCCCAGTTCACAGACAAGTTGTTGGGCTTGCTCCTCTCTCCTCCCAAAAACTGGTAGGCCTTTTTTTGGTAAGATTTGTGATTTTGACTTGTGTCAGAGCATACTCTGGTGAAACCAAGCTAATTAGCAGTGAAGTTGAGCATAGTGAAAAGCTGAATTTGTTGCTTTAGCTTGAGTTGTTAATTTAGCTTAATTAATCGCCAGCTACCCTTGATATATTTATCACTAAGGAAATAAGTGCATTTGTCAATGGCTGCTCCAAATCTTTATTTCTGTTGCTCCAATAAACTGCATCAGTCATGAATTTGTGATTTTGAAAGTTCTTATTGAATGTGACTGGACTTACAGTGTCAAACTGGTCAAAAAATCAGAAATTCAGCCTACCTGCACCCACCACCTCTGATCTCTGAGGACTAGAGATGAAGGTGAAATGCAAGGGGGTTTATTTTCTCCCAGATTTCATACTCTAATGCACCACTGGCTCTTCACCTTATTATTTCTTGCCATTTTTAGGTGACTTGTGAATTTTTGCAATAGGTGACCACCTTGTTCAGAAACAGAAGTTGGAAATGCTGTATTCAGGTTCTGTAGCGGCCTCGCCTTTCACCATTTGAAGAATCAGTATCCTCTATATTTTACCAATGGTTGCTTCTTCTCTACTTGTTGAAGAAGGGCACTGTGTGGGAAGCTTTTAAGTGCCCCTGTATGGAGCTGTCATCCAGATTTCTCCTCTCTTATGAGTGACATCCTTTCCCAAGTGGTCTCCTCTCCTTTTACAAGTTGTTTTCCAAACATTCTACCTGAGATGCTGTTCATATTTTGACACTGTTTCTTAGCCAGGACAGTGTTCTCTCATTGCTTCCATGGACTGTGCTGTTTCATGTCTAGTCAGACTATAGGTAATCTCTTCCTTTTTTTAGTTCCAAGTACAGCAAGATTATGGTAGTTGTCACCACTTTAAAATAAATAAAACGAATCACTGTATTGACCTCCTCCCCCTTCATGTAATTTGTGTTATTTTAGTCATTGAAGTATGTTGAATAATCTCTTTATCCTACATAAAAATATTGTGGGTTTGTGTTTTGCRGTTTGATTCAATATATAATTTGTCAGGTTAATTTATTTTAGACATGTGATGGTTTATAATTTAAAGACTTGGGGAGATCTAGGACTTAGAGGCATGGAGCAAAGTGACAAGAGGCTAAGGAAGGTAAAATAGCTCACTAAAGAATGGCTGCTGTTTKTTCAGAACATCTTTGACTATCAATACCTGTTTCATCAATAACTTTTGAATGTGTATACACAAGTGTTAAATGGATTCTGCAATAATTTAGGGAAACTTTGCCCACATTTTTCTGCTACACAGGAGCAATTCCTTATATCTATATTTATGGGCCCGGTTTGCTTGGCTGTTCCGAGCAAGTCTGCTTATATTCTCCAGTGCATAAAATGTTTTCTTAAACAGACTAACTGATCTTGGTTGATTTTTGTGCAAAGTGCCACAAATTTATTGTTACATAGGCTATCTAAGTATTCTATTTTAAGGACTGAACTCCCTACCTATTGATTATATAAAAATCTTTTGGTACAAAATTAAATTTTCCTTGATTGAAGGCTTCTGAATATGAGCCCCTGATTGCTGCAGATGGTACTTTTATGAAAATAAGATGTCAGGAAAAGCATAGGTGAAAATAAAGTCTTTAAGATTGTATATGATACTTTAATTTTTAATATGCTAGAAATCCCTTCTATTCACAGGGCTTTGGATTTATGAAACTGTTTGAATAAAGGAATCAATTATATTATACCACTAGGTGTCCATCTACGATTAGATTGAAGCTAGAATTTTTTGTATGGTTAAAGGAACAGAAATTTTAAAAATACATTTTTAGTTTGATTTGCCTATGAGTGTGGTTAAAGTTGCTTGAGTTAATTTTTGTTTTGAAGTTTTCTTGACTCCCTCACAGAGAATTAGGTTTGGTTTTTATAGTCAAACATCCAGTATTCAGACTGGTCAGAAATATTGGTCCCCCAAACACTAGAGAAATAAAAGTATGAAATACAAAATTATTTTACTGAAGATTCTGTAGATTTTTTTAGTAAGTAACACAGTTTCAGCAGAGATCATTGGAGTCCTCCAAAATTTATTTGTTAGTTTATTGCAAAAAGTAATACAACTTTCTAAAAGCAAAATGTTCCTCCTTACACTTTTAAAACACTGATTCTCAGCTTTCTAGGCTGTAATTTGTGGCATCTGTTTCAAAACAGTCATGGTGACAGGGACTGTGATCCTTATTATAGAAAGAGGGAAGAAAAGAGAGAAATATATCCTGATAATAATATATCAAAATATTTAACATAGCCCTAGTTAATTTTCTCAATTTCAAGGACAGAAAAGTTATAAAATGGATGCTCAAATGGGTCTCTGTCATCTGTTGAAAAACATTTCTGTAAAGAAAGCCTTATTCTTTATAGGATATCAAATTTTCACCAGAAGCAACTCCTAAAGGGTTAGTATTGGCTGATATTTTATTTCCTTTTTGAAGAAAAATTAAAATTCAGACTCCATGCATTGGGCAAGGTGGGCCTTTTTTAAAGGTTCCTCTGGTGCTATTTATTTTCTCATTTCCTACGAAGGCATTTTAATTAGCATGAATAATGTTATTTGCAAGAAACTTGAATTTAATCAAGGAAGTCCTTTCCTGAAACAGCTTGTTATACTGCCAAGTTTGTACTCCCAGRTAATTAAAAATTTAAAACTCTGGACACATTCCTCTTCATGATGGGTTGGCTTTAGCTGGCAGCCAAGCTCTCACACTTCTACCTCCACAACAGGACAGGGCTGGGGGAGGAACAGAGAAAACAGATGAACAGGAGTGAGAAAACCCATGAGTCAAGATAAAGACAAGGAAAGCATTCACCCTTTACTGTTGACAAAACAGACTGCAGCTGGGGATTAAATTAATTTATTGCCCATTAACATAAACATTTAGTTAATGATTTGGGCATTGGGAAACAAAGATAACAAACATTTAAACACTTTGTGAAAACACTTTTCCTCCCCCTATTCTGGGCTTAACTTCACTCCAGACACCTCCCCTCCCCTCTTGTTACTGGTGCAAGTTACATGTAGGATTTTTAAGAGAGGATGATGTATGATGCAGGAGTTAGAGGTCAGTGCGTAACAGTTTCTCTTTGTTCCTCCTTGTTTCTCTATTCTTCTGCTGTGTTTACTTGTGTGCTTTGCTCAGGTGTGAGTTCTCCACTGACTCTAGTCCTTTTGGGGTTGTCCCTCCTCTGTCATGGAGTGCCTCTTTTCTGTTTCAGCCTTCAACGGGGATCAGTTTTGACAAGCTTTGGCGCATGTCCCTGCACTTGATGGCATGTGGCATACCTTTTGATGGCTTTGACTTTGGGGAAGATTTTTTTCGGTTTTTCTCCTTTTTTTTAGGTATCCATGCCATGTCCCTCATATCTGCCCCTGCAAATTGTGTCTTCCTCCTTGATTTTTTTCCCCTGCTTTTGCGTCTGTGAGGTTAGTTTTGGCCTGTTTTGGTCCTTTGCACTGCAGCTCATTTCTTCACAGATCATTTTTTGAAGGTACTGAATCTCCCTATTTCCTGGGGTTTTTTGGTTTTTTTTTCAATTGCATTTCATTTGATCCTATCTCCATTCCAGAGTGGTTGTAAGCCTTTCTTTTCTGTTTCACAAGATTCCATTTTCATTTCCTTGGGGGAAGGGAAACGAAATCTTGCAATTTCAATGGGGATCAATTGGGCAAGCTTTGGTGCATGTCCCTGCACCTGATGGCATGCCATGACCTTGTTGCTCACCATACACTGGTACTCCCAGTGTTAGATTATTCTGCCCTTTTTTAAAATATTTTTCGGAAAGGGGTAACAAACTTTGTCTGCCTTCATTGTGCTGTGGATCCATTGCTGGTTCAGCTGTTTGTACACAAKCAGCCCCATACCTCTTTTCACTGAGACCACTCCTGCAACCCCCCCACCACTACTAAAACCCAGTTCTTTTTAGCCCAGTGTATTCATAAAGAGATGARCTTGAGGAGAAAGAAAAGATTATTACAAATAAAGACTTTTCCTCCTCAATTTTTTTAACGGGCAAGTTAATACAACTAAGGCAGTCAGTTGGACTGGGTTAGTTACTGCTTGATTTAACATATGTAAGGCACAACTGAAAACCTGTTGGGAGGCAACAAGACCTATATAGAGGATGCATGGATTTCAAGTTCCCTTTCTAGGGTTTCCCCTCTTCTATTTGCAGAGGGTGTACCCTGGGTTAAATCCACAGCTGCAGAAGGAAACAAGCCCTACTTCTTCAGCTGGTAATTGCTGAATCTGGCTGGGAAGACCCTTGTTGAAGATCCTTGTTGCTGATCAAGGAGACACAGGTCAGAAACCACTGATGGCTCCTTTGGGTTGTCCTTCATGTACAGTTTGTAAGTTTCTGTGGCTGCTGCTCTCATGAAGGTTTGGGTATTAAGACTGTTGTCTTCTCCTGTTGGAAGCAGGTTTATGTAAGAACATATTTTTTGCCATTTTACCAGCAAAATTAAATTTCTGAACTTGATGTGTATCAGCTGTGTTGTGCCAAGTACTGTGTGAAAGCAATACTAGATAGTGAGATCAGTGAAAAGGTAAAACTGCTTTGTGCATATTGTCTTTTAGAGGGTAATGTACATGGGGCAACTGTTCATTGACTTTGCACTTGGCCTTCCCTAAGAGTAATTTTACTTGCATATCATACCCTTATTTGAGACTTTCTCAAGTGTCTTTCAGGTGCATGATTGGTCTCTCTTGACTACAATCTTCACACCCCCATCCACCCCCCGAAATCTCACATTGTACTCAGGTTCTGATTGCACTCTCTGATTTGTTAGCAAGTTTAAGTTCTAATAAATATAGATGTATCAAAGTGGGTTAAATTTCAACTTTCATCTAAGTATGGAAATGCCCAACAGTGGTGAAAGTTTGAAGAACATTCACATCCATTGGTCTTGATTAACAAGGTYAGCTCAGTGGACTGTGGGAGGCTAATTATTTGGGGAAATCCTTGGGATCAGAGTAATGGTTTCTGTGGCTTTTAAGTAAGATGGTTTGATACAGGACTGGATAGTTTATCCTCCTGCCAATACTGCTAATGGAGTTGGTCTGTAAAAATTCTATTATTTTGCTYGATGTGCTTACTCTAATTAAAAACTGAAATTTTGCTTTAATTAAAGTAATGCTTCTTCATTAAAGTACATTCTTTCAGGATTCCATCAAATAACCATATTCTTTATAACTGTCTTCCAGGTGAGAAAGATACTGGATGCTTGAAGAACCTTTTCCTTCATGAATGAACTTCATTACTGTACTAATGACATCTGACTRAATTTTGGAGATAGCTTTTTGGTAAAAACATTTTCATGTCCTTAAGCTATATAATCTAGGTGAAAAGAACAAATGTGTATGAAGGAATAGGGAAATGTACATGAAGGAATGAGGAAAAACAGCTCATAATAATTGTAATGGGAGGATGRAGTACAATTGCTCCGAGACAGTTTTGACCCGTCTTGGTAGTTGTCACTTTTCTGAGAAAAATTTTCCTCATAACTTGATGCAGAGAACAAATTTGATAGCATTTGGAGTAGATAYGAAGTGTACATCTTCAGCTTTCTCCAGTCTTTCCCTGTGTGCATAAATACACTTGTGCTCAGTCAAGCCAGTTTTTACTACAGATTTTTTCCATTTTTAAGTCAAATGATATGATTTCATCAATCATCAAATTTCATTATTTGTTTGAGTTTGCATTTTTAAAGGAGGCCAGAAACATTGTTCTAAGCACTTATTAGGCAGGCAGCAGGCAGATTCCATTATGAGTGCTGAAATAATGCCATTTATATTGCATAGGAATGCAGCAGAAAAAAATAATGACTTTGAAGTCCTGAGGAGACCAATGTRTGTGTAATGGTGGGCCTTATTCAGTTATTGCAAATCCTAAACTTTTACTTTACCCTTGAAAATTTCACAAGGATTAAGTTGCTCATGGGGATAAGTGTAGAGCTGGAACAAGAGAAAGTACAGGTACACTGCATATGAATCTCTTAACCTAACCMTAACTCTCCAGATATTAATAAAAAAATAGCATGCCAAAAAATCTAGTCCATTTTTCAAATGCAAACCTGATTATTAATTTTTTTTCCTTCTGCACAGAGGCTCCCTTTAGTCCCGTGGGACCATTGTACAGGATTTAACTGTGCGATAAAACAATACTGAATAAAGTCTAGCATGTAGTGGGTTTTATAATCTGCATTGCTGCAGCATGTCTGCTCTGAGCTACCAAAATAAAATGGCTGAGTACAATCAGAAGGAATTAAAGACAGAAAACCATGACCTGGAAATGTCACTTCCGATCTGGCTGTCGTATCCTATAACCTTTCCACACAGTAGTGGCTTTGCATGTGATGGTCTCATTTTTATTTTGTTTTTACTTATACATTGAATTTTTCAAGGTTAAAAGGCAATAAGGTATTTGATTTTTAACTAAGTTGTGTCTGCCTCAGACAAGTGAACATCATAATGATATGAAAATGTCCCTCAGAACTAAGATAATTCCTGTGCTTTATTTATTATTAAAGTACTGCAGGCAAGGAAGTTGGCAGTGAGCACTGTCTGGAAAACAGAACTAGACCTCCAACAGTATTGGTAGGTGAACATTTCTTTGACTGTTTTGCTGCCTAGAAACAAAGAAGCAGCTTAGAACTGGAACTGTAGCAGCCTGGAAGTTATAACTGTTTTGGGCAAAAAATCCCCAGTGTATCTTGCAGGAAATTGTCTTTCTGCTATGTTTTACWAGTGATGTGTGCGTACACTTTTTTTAAAGTGGATCCTGTTGTTAGAGCTTAACTTCAGGCTCTCTGCAATGATCTTTTACTTGAGTCCCAAGAGGAATCCTTGTGTTCTATATGAAGATAAAATTTTCATCAAAAAATTGAGCCAATCCTTGGTTCATAAAATTTTTTTTCAAATAATTTTTCCACTATCCCTGAAAGTCTGTGTGAGAGAAAAGTAAAAGAACCCAACAGAAAATTAGTAATGSTCTAGGATCAGAGACTTCTAGAGATAAAAGGTGGATTTTTAATGCCTTCTGATTAATTTAGTTTCAATTCATTGGCTCTTTGTGCATATCTGATGTTTTAGCAATCCCAGCACCCTGCTGCAAAGCATTCCACAACTTAAGCAYCCAGTACTTGAGCCTYCATTCTGCTTGCTGTGAATCTGCCAGCATCTAGCTTCAGTTGATATCCTGTCCTTTTGTTGAAGAGCCACTGTCTCCAAGTTGCTCATGGCTTTATAAACACCCATCATATCTTCACTTGTCTATTTTTTTCCAGTAGTCTGCATAGTCACTTTATGCTTGGATGTCTTTCCATACCTTTCATTTATCCTTTTTACCCTGCTTTGTGCTTGGATGAATCTGCAGAGTTATTGCTGATCTCTGAAAACACTGTTCTTTTACTTCAATGGAGACATGAGTATTTGATCATATGAGAGAAAAAAAAAAAAGCAGGAAAAGAAGTACATGGGCTTGAAGGGTCTGTGTTGTCCAGTCAAATGCAAACATTGCTACTTCTTTCTGTGTCTCATATGACACCCTGCAATGAAATTAGGCTCTTCAACAGATCAAAATCTTCAAAACCAAACAGTATGTCACAAGAACAGAAGTAAAACCCAAACAAAGCTAATGTYTAGTGGAGAATTATATGTGTTATGAAGTACTAAAGGGAAATCGAGARAAGTAGTAAAGATGTGCAATTGTGCATATTTTATTAACCTGATCTCRTCTCATCTTTTTGTACCAGCCAAGTGGGAAGAATTCCAGTTAAACAGATCTCAATGAACTCTCCATTCTTMGGAACATAGCAGAGTTCACTTTGCCAGATGTTCTAATTTCCTTTCTTTTGTATGAAAACTGGTGTTTGCCAGAGGAGGAAAACATATTTCCATGGAAGGTGGGGGTGTCTTTGAGGATTTTCTTCATATGTCCTCTGGTTGAAATCCAAGTAATTTTCACTCAGTACCAAAACTGCCACAGCAAGGTTTGAGTTCAGTAATGACCTGTGTCAAAAGCCAGGAGTGTAGAGATCACACAGAATCTATAGCCTTAAAGTTCATATTATTTCCTTTGAATGTTAAAGCTTTAGAGGTTTTACTTTTTTTGCATTGCCTGTTTTTAAATACTCAGAATTTTGAATATCTGTAGTAGGTCACAAAACTAATGAAACAGAAATAGAGCCTATTTAAAGCTCACTGTGTGTTCTTCTAGACAGTGCACACACATTCAGATCAAGACCCTGAAGACATGATGAAGATTTAAGCCACTAGAGTAAAAAATGAATGATGCAAGGGTGGCATGCTGGGACAGTGGAGTTTTCACCATAAGCCTGAGTCTGATCCCTTTAAAAATAATTACWCAAAAACTGTATTGTGCTCAAACACTACCCTTAGCTACAATGAGGTTAGCCTGCCTATTTCATTCCCTCTACCTCCCCAGTTTGTTTCCATTTATGAAGTACCTTAATGTTCCCAGCACCGGAAAAAAACCCCAAAACAGGTTCCCAAGAGACCTAGTTAAAAGCTCTGCTATTCATCATGAGAGAATAAATTACATAGTAGTTTCTTTTGACCTGGAAAATGATATTGTGCTTTGAGTTTATTAAGGAATAAAGACTGATCTTGCRTTAAATTTTGAAAAGGTATACAGATGCAGTGATTGATTAGACTGGAATGGGTTTAGTCCCCAGTTTTGACTGAGCATTTTAATAGTTTTTCTTTGTAAGAAAATGTCAACTTTATTAATACATGGAATTGATTCACCTCTTGCTGGCTTCTGCAATGCAAGTATGAAGCTCCCTGTAATGATATTCATGTGATGGCTCCAGGCTTCTTAAACTAAGAGATTGTCTTTTTTTTTTTTTTTTCCTTTGAAACAGGTGGCTACCTAAGGCATTGCTCTCTTGGCATGGTAGCTTGTCTGTGTTAGGAAGGGAAGGAATCAATTTTTCCAGCAGCTACTGCTGCTCCTCTGCAGCCACCCTGCTCCTTAACTTCACCAATCCCTGCCTAGTTTCTTGTCATTTTTTTTTCCACATCCATTCCATCCTTTTATTTAAAACTGACATCCTTTACATGGGATGCAAGCCTGTGTACAAACAAGTGTAAGTACTCTCTAACAGGCAATATTTTGTATTAGGTTTATTTGGGAGGATAAATGAGTCTGGTGTTACCAGCTAATGGGGCTAGATCATCCCATAGCAATGCCAGCTCCCCAGTTTTCTACATGCAGATATTTGTGTTCCTCAGTTTCGTCAGTGTTCTGTGCCAGCATGTGTTCATTGCTGGAACTATTATGGAGCCATGAGATGTCACTGCAGGGTTGTAAGCTAAGCCTGAAATATTTGTAAGAAGTTTTGAAAGTTTTTATTAAGAATTTCTGCCTTCCTAGGAAATGGGGATTTTTTTGTCTGTACAGGATTAAGTACACTACCTGTCTACTGTCATCATGTGAATGTGCTACAGGATCAGGATGATCCAGAAACTTTTCYAGATGTTCTGCAAGTAGGTTTAGTTTGAATGGTGGATCAGGCAAACATTCAGCAGTGTCTGTCTCATTTTCTGACCATTGGGCTCCCTACCCCAAAATGTRGGGGAGACTAGCAAGACATTACAGTATTTGATGTTGGAAATTAGTTTTTCAGTAAAAGGTTAAAAAAAAATAGAATTAAAGCCACTACATCCTTAAAACCATCCCAAATGGTGCAATTGCCCCATTAGTTGGTGTGATGTAGTCCATACTGTATAGAGCTCCTTGTGATTGGAGCAGGGATAGATCTGCATGAATTGTTACTCATGTGATCTCTGTTCCAGTTTAGCCTTGCATACCATGGCATTATTAGCTCATCCTACTTTTAGCTTTTGTACCTTTTCCAGTTACTGCATTCAGAAGGGATGGACTTTCCTACTAAATATATCTTTCACTGGAAATAAAGCAAAAGATCTCTCTAGTATCTTGAAGCAGTGTTACCTGTAGAGTCGTTCTTACAATAGCTGTTCATTGCCTGTGCTGGGGACTCTAAGTGCATTAGCTTTTCCTTTTCCTTCTAAGGAAAGACATTACTGGAGAGGTTGGAATGAAAGCCCCATCTGTACACCAGATCCTTATCTRCTGTAAGCTGTGCTAATGAAGTCCATGGTTCTTTGTTGATTTGTATCCCAAGGGATATGTAGAATAGGAAATAAATTGGAAAAAAAAGCAAAGTTGCTGCCTGTCTTTCCTGAGACACCTGATTGCTATAAAACMGAACAAAAATTGTATGGGTTTTGAGACTGTATGATGCTTAGAAGATGTTTCCTCGGGAAACAACAACAATAACAAAAAAATTGATGGCACAGCTGAAGGTTAAAGCAAATTGAAAATAAAATTAAATACTGAAGAGAAAAAGTCAGGGTGCATGGTAGGAATCAGGCAAACCAAAACACATCTGGAACTGAGCCTGACTAGGGAAATTGAAAATAACAAACAGTTTTTCTTCAGGTACTTAGGACAAAAAAGGAAGAGAAAGAAACTGCACCCTGCCTGATCAGTGGGAAACAGGGGACCTGTCTATGACTGACACGTACAAAACTGAGATACTTGACAACATTTTTTCCTTCAGTCCTCACTAGCAAGTGCTCCAGTTACGCCGCCCAATTCCAGAGTGTAAAGGTAGGTACTGGGAAAATGCCCACTTGAATGCCCCTTAAGAGAAGATCAGGTTTAAGACCAGCTAAGGAACCTGAATGTGCACAAATCCCATCTTTTCCAGGTATTCTTGCCTTCTGTCCCCCCCTTTCCAGATGCCCTTGCACAATAGGCTCTGCAAGTGGAAGTGAACAATTACAAAGATAATGATTCATCTTGCATGGGGGCATCCCTGAGGTTAAGTTGCTCTACTCCCTGCATCAAAACTGCTTCCATAACGAAAAAAAGATGGGTAACACTCCCTTCGGAAGGGAACAGAAAACCCATTGTCTCAGATATGGGCAATTGAGTTTTCAGCATTTTTTTTCCCATTTAAGTTTGAGACATCTCAAATATTTCTTTAACATGAAGAAGCGTTTTTCTTGCCTACAACGACTCCAGATAAATTTGGTAACATAGTGGTTGCTGTCTCCCTCTCATTGAAGGGAACTTTACTGTCTGTTGAGGCCAATATCTCTGGGTGGTATTTCGACCCACTTGTCAATTTTCAGAAGATCCCAGGAGCTCTGGTTGCAGGGCTTGGAAGAAATTWGCATGTTTTAAAAACGGGACCGAACTGCAGCTGCATTATCTGTATGTCACTATGTTGTGCAGGACAGTGTGCAAGATTCCCCTTTTTTTTAGCTTTTCTGACACCAGGCAAAGTAAAAGCATTTGTTTAGAAGCCCTTTTACATCTGAACTGAACCTTCAACCTTCCAAAGCAAAATTAGAATGTAGAAACATAATGGCTCATGCAAGAATTCTAATCAGTAAATAATTAGAGGCATATGGTAGTCTTGAACAGAAACATTGTCCAGGAAATGTTAGTAGTGCTCAGGGAAAAAACATTGATGCTATACTTGTTTTCTTTTGTGTGGTCCTAGGGAAACAGAAGGTTCTTTTTGTAGATGATGCTGTAGAGGCCAAATTCCATTAYTATTATTAATTGTATGTTGTCTCAAAATACATTTTCTATGTAGGTTATTCAGTGTGCATAAAGTGAATTTCAGTGGGCATTGTCCTTATAAAAAATGTGGTGAAAGAATTTATGTGCACAATTCTTGCTGGATTGGARCATTAGAGACAAGGCTTTGAAGGAAGAGAACCCAACACCTTCAGCAGTAGTTTGAAGATTCAAGTGATATTCTTTCATCTGCCAAGACAGTTCTATGTAGTACTGACTAACCATGTATGACAAACACTAATTTTGCAAGTGTGATGTAGCTCATTTCAGCATTTAAAAGCTTATTATTATAGCATTAAAAAAAATCAGAGAACACTGATTTTTGAGAAAATGCAACRCTTCAGAGGTGCCAAATTGTATTTAAATTTATTTACCTTTGGGGAAAAATTGGAATTTTGGTCTTGTTTTGATTCTGTAGGAAGCTACATTTTTAAGTTTCTTAGCTCCTCACAAACCTGTTTTTCAAGATCTGCTATAGTGAGATAGCATTTCTGAGGATTATTAATGAATGTTTGCATATGGTGAGATAGCATTTCTGAGGATTATTAATGAATGTTTGCATATGGATGAGCTTACATTTTATCCAGTGCATTGTGACTTTAGTGCATGGTAAGTGTCACAAAATGCATTTTCTAAGTTGCCTGTATAGGCATGCAGACACTCAAGAAAGTGTCAGATTTCCACACTTGCTTTGCAGAATTTATTATGGGCTCTTCTCTCGATGTGGCAATACACAAAACATGCTGTTTAATTTTCATTGGTTTTACAACAGCTGCAGTTTTAAAGATGATTGCCACAAAGTTACTCAGCTCTAATTGGCTTGCACACAATCATTTACATAATTCTTCTGAATACAGTATCATTCAATCAAACATATCTCCTTCATGTCAATGAATAAGAAAAGAGCCTTTGGATAAACAAAATTTATTCCAAATGATTCAAAGTAAAATATGCACCTAGTAATAATATCAGGATGCTTCAGAAATGCATATGTCTCTTTGCTTTGTTCATTTTACAAAATGTTTCATTTGACAAGACAACGTGAGCCTTGAACTAATTATGGGTGATATTGTAGTCTTGTGAAGATATTCRCAAGCAGAAGTCTTGATTCTACCTAGCTTTGTTTTCCTGCCATCAAAAGTGGTAGAGTCTGGTAAAAATGCATGATTTGCAGTACTAAGAGATGAGAGGATAATTAGTTGGACTTTTAAGCAAGTATGTTGGCAGAAGTTTTATTCCTATTGACTATTGCAAGATAAAATTTTTCTAGCATTAAGTTTTCATAAAGCAAGAATCTGCATTTTACTTACCACCAGAATCTGCATCTTACTGCCACCACCAGTAAGCTCCTATTTTTAGAATCCTATCTCAAAGGTACATCTAGCATATGTTAGTGAATAATTGATGGTTTAAAAATTGTGTAACACTGCATAMAAACTGTTGTCCTCAATTTTAAATTCCCCACTTTGTGGTTGTTCAGCATGAGGGGACTTATACTATTTTTATTCTAAAATGAGAATTGTTATAAAATTAATTTGTTCCAGATGAATTTGAGTACTTACTCCTGTGGATAGGATGCTTTCCCACTCAATATTCCTGGAAGTAGGAGAGTCACATCTGCTGGTTTTCTTAAGAACTTTTGGCTTTGAGAAGCTGCTTTCATGAATGAAATGTTTGTGTTTAGTTCACTTAATATCCTTTACTCAATGAGTCAGTGAAGAACATGTGGGTAAGGATTGCATTTATGCTGTTGACATTTGTCTACTTTCCAGTCAAAGGGACTGGCAAGGATATGAAAAGTTACTTGTATCATCCTCCAGGTTTAGCTGACCCATTTTACAAGGTCTGTGAAATGTTTTTGGTTTCCTGCTTTAATGCTTTTTATTGATCACTTTTATACTCTTTTCTGCATGTAAACAAACTTGATCTCTGGCACTGCCATGATATTTCTTTGGCGCTGACATACTGCTACAACAAAGTAATTCTAAGACCAGAACAGATAGGAAAGGGAGAAAGAAACAATGTCTAGTTTCATGAGAACTTACTGATGTGGGAAAACTACTCATCCATATGAAGGAGCTYTTTTGGCCCCCTTTACCCCTTTTAACAAATCCCTTAGTAGGAGATACATTACCTTGCTGTGAACTATGTATATACAGGTTATTGGTTACAGTCCCAAATTGTCGTATGAGGCTTCTGCTCTTCTTTTATTGAGGGCAAAGAATAGAATGTTTAGGAGTTTGAAAGTGAACTARTTCTGGGTCAAAATGAGCCATTGCTAAGTAAGAACTCATTTAACTCAAGGTTYAAAGGCTCTAAAGTTTCACAGCTCSATTWAATGGGTTTGGTTTTAAAATTCTTTCCCCCATCGGGGATGAAAGGTGAAATGTAACCTTCAGCTTGACCTCTTTCTAGAGGAAACTAAAACATGAGTGTTTAAAGCCATAGTAATGTGCATAGTTATGTTCATTACTGACTACTTGGGATAGTCTAGTTGAATTCATACATTTAGAGGCAAGCTTTAATTAATTTCAACTGAATATAGCAGTTTAAATTAGGGTGTGATTAGTAAATAGCTAATTACAGAGTGTTCAATGTGAGGAAGTAAAGCTTATCAGACTCTCAGAATAGCTAACTGTGGTCTTAGATGTTGTAAGTATTCTGGTTAGATTTAATTTTTAACTAGTGAGGTTTTCAGCCATTTGTTTTATTTTATTCTGTATTAAAAATAGCTTTCTGAGTAAAACCCACAGACTTCTCAGTAAAGATTTCCCAGAAGCAAAGTACTGGGAGTTGGGGCAAGCAACATAGCAGTGTCAGAAAATTTGTTATCTGAGTCTTACAGAGTTTTTATTTCTGACACCTGGCAGGCAGCAACGACAGCTCTGCTTGTCTCATTATCATGCATTATGGGAGTTGCAGGTTGCTCATGCTGAGCAAAGGAAAGGTGTAAAATAGRGAAAGATTTTTTAGAGGATGCTCAGGACTTCTCAGGGAATTGTCCTGATCCTAAGGGAATATACATATRTACTTGATACATTCAACACATTTAACTTCAGGAGACACTATGGTTACCAGATACAGAGATGTCAAAAATAGCTGGGCTCTCTGACAGAAGATTTGTTTTTGAGGTATCTTCTGGACTGAAGAGAGAAGCTGTCATTTTATTTTTAATTTCATGGTAGGTTAAGAACTGTTTGAGACTGCCAGGACATCAGGGTCTACTTATGAAATTTTGTTATTGTGTACTTATTGGAATTTGTTCTGTTTAAACCATCAGGAATAGAGAAGTATGAATGATAAGAAATTTACTTATAGGATCATAACGTGCTAATTACTAAGCTTTATTCAGATATGGAAAAATATGCAATGGGCTTATAAAAGGTGCACCAAATACTGAAATGGAAAATCATTTTGTCTCTTCATTCTTTAAAATGAAGTCGACAAGTAAACGTCCATCCCATTTGCTCACAGACAGGCAGACACTGATTTTGATGGTAAATGAAACTGAATTTTAGTGTCAGTCAGTTTTTCCTTGTTAGATTGGGTGTAGACTCCTCATGGGCTGATTGTGTGCTTGTSCGTGCTTGCGTCTGTCTATGGGGGTGTTGCTGTCCTTGTGGCCACATCCTTTCCAGCTGTGTGTGCATGTCCTTCTAAACAAAACCACTCCTTGAAGAAGATTGATCCTCATCTTGTTCACACTGACTTCTTAAGTCAGGTAAGTCACCCAGGGTCTCCTTGCTTGAATCAATGCCTGGCCCTGTGATTATACCTGAAATCATTAGGAAACTCCTTTTTCTCCAGGAAACCTGCAATGAGTAAAGCAGCAACTTTCTTCCTGAGACATTTCAGTGCTAACAAAAAGATAATGTACTTGTAGGAAAAAATATGTGACTGTAGAGAGGAGATAACTAAAAAAAAGATTTCTTCCTTTACATAAAGGGCTAGTACCTAGAAAGTATTTTGCATTATGTTTACAGCAACATTTATCTTTCTTCTGGTACTAGTATTTCTCAGTGTTTAAAGTTCAATACATGGATATATGAGGAGAGTTATAGRGTGGGATGGACTCCCCCTCTTCTACTGTGTGGTGAAACCAGGAAATTATGTAGTTTAAAACCAGGCTTTAAATTTGCCTTAGTGAGAGAAAAGGACATGGTGGAGGAAAGAAATAACTAAGTGGGGCATGTAAGTTGAAGCTTTCTCTCCCCTGTATTCCAGGACTTGATCTTATTTCAAAGACTTCAGAAAGAATGAAGTTGAAATAATCTAACTGGAGTACTTCAGTAGGTAGGAGAAAACTACGTGATTACATTTATTTGCACTGGTAGAGATGGGAGTTTAAGTTAAAAGAAGAAAGATTGTGTTCCTTCTGTTAGTATATACCAACACAAAAGGGAAAATGTTCCCAGTCAGATGTGCAGGGAGAATCCTGTCTGTAAGATGTTTATAAATCATATGTGAAAAMGAGATGTTGCTTCAAGATCTCCATGCTTTTGACAGCATGCTTAAGAAGCATATTATCATTTGAGAGTGCATTTGGCTCTGGCAGCAAAAATCTATAGAATGGCTTTTTTACCTGCCTAAAACATTGAAGCAGCTGAAGATAAGACTGGGACATTAGYTGGTTAAAAAAGAAAAACAAAATATATGGGCAAGAAATCTTTGTGAAGCATTTACAGGATTCAGGAGTACTGTTGATATTTTTCTTCCTTTGAGATTTATATACATATATGTGTATATCTGGGAACAAATACGTAAAAATACTGGCAGTAAAATAAGCTTTAAAATATGTATTATTTTATACTGTTTTCTAAGGACTTTCAATAATTTTCAACTTTTATCTCCTAATACAGAATTAAAGTGGAAAGATGTCTTAGATTTTGGAGAATCGCTGCCTTAGCATCTTGCATAATTATGCTTATATAAACTTATAACAGATGKGCAAATATAAGTACCTTATGCTAAGGCCTTGTATATACTATTTTACATTCAAATAAATTTTAGAATGAAGATATTGCCTGTAATGCTCTGTAGCACTGCATGTTTCTGAGAGAGTTTATTTAGGGTTTGATCCATAGTATCTATGAGCTGTATGATTTGAATTTTCCATTAAATTACTTCTCATTTTGCATTAGTAAATAATGAAGAATACACATGGAAGGCCTAAAGCACCTCTGTCTGTGCATCTTGTAGTGCACAATTGGAATTTTGTATGTGAAGATAAAGCAAAATAAATAGTACAAGTAGGAAAATCAGTCTGCACATGTTTCTAAATTGCAGTGCTTCTGTGTATTTAAAGTAGCTGCCTGATGTCGGTAGGGACTAATTAAKGGAAAACCAAAGCAAGTGGTAAATAGGTTCCCATCTGCACGCACTGTTTAGGAAGAGTGGGAGAGATTTTTCAGGTCTTTGGTATCTGACCRGAAGAACTGGGAACATTCTAAAGCATCATTCTTGAGTCGTGGGGCTGGAAGAAGCTAAAGGAGGCAGAGACCACAGCTGTTGGGAAGCGTGGAAATAGATGCATAGCTRAACAGTCACAGAATATTTTATATATTATAGCAAGAGCTAGATTTTGGTATGATATCTGAATATTTACATATTTGAGAAAAGTCTAGCCCCTTGCTAAAACACAACTGTATTTTACTCATCTGAGTCTGAGCAGCCACATAYACTTTAGAAGCTTGCTATTTGGTGCTCTTGAGTTTTTCACATACTCATAGTCATGGAAATTTCTAGAGCAAAACACTAATTGGAGGCTTTGGAAATACTGGCAGCAACTTACTTATCTGCCCTTGAATATGTACATGTCTAGCTGGATCTGTAGATCTGTGTGCAATTTATTCAAACAAGAGAGTTCAAGGTGTTAATGCTGCTCTGGCATAATAACTGTGCTATCAAAGCAGGAACTGTGTAACACAGTAATGCAAATTAGAARTCATTATTTTTGGCGCTACCATTAAAATATTTAGTTGTCTCTCAGTATAAAGTTCTAGCTTATTAACATCTAAAAAATAGGCTCATGTAATTAGGTGTAGTAGTGAAAATAGATAACAGGATTAAATCTCTGTCAAAGTGATCAAGGGGAACTCTTAAGAGATTCATTAACTCTCAGGAATATATGCAGAAAAATTAATTAAATCCAAGATAAAATTTAATTATGGACASAGCATGCAAAATGGTTACAAAACAATTTCCTTTATGTTAGTAATGCTTATGGAAGAAAATTGTGGTGTGCAGAGGCATAAAGGAGGTTTCCTCAAGGCACCAACCCCAGCATTGCTGTCTGTTCTTGYTGAGGACTACATAATACCTAGAACCTCTTTGGTTGCATAGGGACCTCAGTTGCAGCAGGGATTTCTGTGTTACTGCAGTTGTAATAAAAGTGAAAAGTGCCAGTATCTGATAAATGTCTTGAGATACAGGAAATGTGGGGCTTTTCCCCCAAGAGTTGCAAAGAACTCTTCAAGAACTTCAACACAGCTTGGTGTGGCAATACTTGGGAATGAAGTTTTGCTCTTGCCTGAGGTTAGAATTTAGATTCAATCAGATAATTTCTATTCATTGCCTTTTGTTATTTTCAAGACCCAGGGTAATATTACGTGCTGTTACCSTAAGAACCTGGACTGAGCCCTGTGCTGTAATGTTAGACCAGCTGTAATCTTTCTACTAAGTTGTCTTTGCAGATCTAAGACACAGAATTAACAGTGCAATGAGCTGTTAAAGGCAGAATCAAGTGTGATTGTGTCCTAGAATAGAAAGTTACGCAAAATGGTTTTGTTCTCATTTGATAGTGTGCTTAAGCTCAACATGCCTTAATTTTGTACTTTCTGAGAGATTTTCATTCCCATTATCCACAGCACTGAGTTTTGGCTTTTGGGAGGTTTTTATACTGTATTTCCATTTTTCTATGACAACTGTCTTTATTACTGGCCCACTGGTGTATTTCATTTGTAAATGAGTGCTTGTTCTTATCTATGTGTATCATATATAGATAACACCACCAAGCTTTCCTTTAAATTGATGTGAGGTTTGGGAAATTTCAAGGCTAGAAGGGAACCTTAAAGGCATAACTCCCATTAATCTTACACTGTGAATAACTTGCTTTTAGTTGAATTTTAGATCTTGGTAAATATAGCTGTGTGAATCAGAACAAAGCATGATTATGAGAGGAAAGTATTGAACAGTTCCTTTTGGTTATATGCTGTACATCAGTGTCAAACTCCTACAGCTCTCTGTTCAAAGCCTGTATGTTAAAAACTAAGGGGGAAAATTATGAATTTAAAGTGCTACTTTAAATTGCATACAGCTAGAAAGCCTGCATGTTGATAATAAAATGCACTTATCCCATTCCTCCACAATTAAAAGTCTCTTTTTTAGGGAATTATGCTCTATATTTCTTATATCTTTTGCTTTGATTTTTTTTCCCTAGGAAGGTTTTCAAAATGGATGCCTGGAAACCACTTCTTCTTCTCTACATTTTCACCTTCTCTACAGAGGCAGAGGAGTCTGGTAATACACTAAAGAAATGACTCTTCAAGTTGATAGTAATATCCCTTTTTACATTTGCACCCAATGTCAGAGGGAGATGAAGAATGTCAGAGGGAGAAGAACATTTTTTTCTAGCTATTAATTATAATTAGGGATAATGTGGTCAGTTTTTATGAAACTTATAAGTACAATAGGATAGTTTTCCTAAAAAATGCAAAAATTAATGGAACAGCTCATTACATTTTGTTTGTTCATGCATGCTGAAGTTTCATATATGCAAAAGTAACATAAAACTCTTACAATTGTAAGACTGCCAAAAGAAAGGTAAGTCACAGTATTTAGCAGTTCCATTTTGGTAGTCAGGTCTTTTGGAAGATCTGTTTGAGACAAGTTCTGCCCAGTTGCAGGATATTTTCTGCATGACTGTCAATTTGAAGAAATAATGACTGTTCCATCCATGCTCTGCTAGTGTTACATGCTTCTGGAATTTGTGGAAACACATGAGTTTAACACCTACTACAAAGAAATGTTCTTAGTACTTCTTAAGTTAATGTAACTTATTTTTTTTTCCCTCAGAAAATAAATATTGATTAGTAATGTATGCATGTAGAATGGAGCTCAAAGTGCTTGACTAACTTTTCCTTTGCACTCTTGAGAGCAGGCCAACATTCCAGTAGTTGTGTTTCACATACAGAAGTGTTTAATATTCATTAACTGCAGATAAGTTCTGAGCAGACTGAAAATTGTGTTGTAGATTTCAGCATCTCTCCTTTTCCCCTGAATGGTGTTGCAGAAGGATGTAGCTTCTGACACTCTGTATGATAATCAGGGGAAAAGAAGGAACTAGTGGTGACAACAATTTAACAGAATAGATGGAAGTCTGCAAAAGGCCAATAGGTCTTGGATTCTGAAAAGCAATTAGGATTCAAAATTACTTTTCTGTTAGATTACACAACCTTTAAGGAAAGAGGAATTTACAACATATTTCTTCAGTCAGCAGGAAAGCTTCCATGACAGACATAATTTTCCTGGTGGATGGATTCTGGAGTGTAGGTACAAAAAACTTCATGGTCATGCACGCTGATCAATGGGAGGACAAAATCTGTGTGGGTGTAATTCAGCACAGTGATGTGACATCCAGTGAGTGCTTGTTGGACACTTCTTAAAACAAAAATGCTTCCTTATTGAAGATACAAAAATTACAAAGAAGGAGGCAACAAAACAGRACAGAGCCTCCAGTGCTAGAGGCTTCATAGCAAGTGCTGGCAGCCAAAAAGAGGCTTGTCCCAAGCCTTTTTTATTGAGTACTCTGCTGACAGGGTAGAGGATGCAATGTATGAGCAATGGCTTTAAGGAACAATGAGATCTATGTCTTTGAAGCTAACCTAGGGATGATAAAATCCGCCTTGAGAGCTGTTTTTAATAGCTGATGATGCAGGGAGAGTTCACAGTGGAAAATCTTAATGCACTGAAGACCATCAAAAGTAATGTCAATCAAGTCTGTTAATGCAAACATCTCCCTGGTCAGGGCAAGGAACAAACCTTTTGTGTGGTGTATAATGACAAATATCCAAATATGGCTTTTTGCAGTCCCTGATAAAAGTACCTGAGCTAACTGCGCAGCAGTGCAATTGTTTTACCAAAAAATACTGCCCACTTTTACAGCTCACAGCTTGTACTTTGCTTCAGTCAAGAGCCACTACACTCCTTGCTATGGTAAATAACTTCTGAAGTAGGACAGTGCTTCACTTTAAGCCCTCRTTGTTCCTCAGTGTCTGAAAGGAGCCAGAGTAGATACCCCCAGCAGGTATCTTAATTAAAAAGAGGGAAACAGGCAATTCAGTGATACTTTAAAAAGAACCTCCTAAAAACATAGCTTTGCCATCTCCAGCTGACCATACTGCTTCTGTGGGACTGTCAGCAGCCACTGTCTGTCAACAAAACTGAAGTCTCACAGAGGCACTGTGCAGAGGGGGTGTCAGAAAATCCATCTGGATATGTGGGAGGTATTGTCAAGATGTGAACAGCAAATCCATTGTAATTCTAAGGTGCTACCCGAAAGTTTTTCCTTGATGAGAAACAGAAAGTGGTACTTCCTATTACATCTTTTAGAATGCAACAGTGGATTGGATGCCACACAGCCTGAGAGGCTGCCAACCCCAGAGAAAATAAAGGTTCGGTAATGCCTTAGTTAACATAGCAACTTTTATCAAATATCACATGCTGGTTTTGGGTCTGAGTTTATTCTGACTTGGTGCTGCATTGCCAGTTGCCTTATCATGTGGGAAGACAAACACAGTTGCTCTTTGACATTACATATTCATGCCAGCTATATAGTTTGATAATACTGTACATGTGTTTGTTAAGTTGCAAAAAAGAAAAATGGCGTGCATGACAAATCAAAAAGCTGATCTCTTCTGACWGGTGTAAGTGCATGACATCGGTTGGGTATGGCAAGAAAAGACAGTTCTGGAGCATTTCTTCTCTCTTTGCTTATCCTTATAGGGACTGTGACTGTCTTTTAAAGCTCCTTGTTGTTTTTCTGTGTGTTATGTTCACATAGATGTGATATTTTGCACGTGTTGGATGTATGCTCTTTGTTCTCCTTGTTATGCCATAAAATTGATCCAACCCAGTTCTCCAGGTTTTGTTCCCTTTGTAATCGGAAAYTTACTGAGAAGGAGCACTGGGATGACCACACTGCTTGTCCAAAGTGTTTTGTAACAACAGCTGAGATCTTGAACACCCCAAAACTGGCTAGTGTTTGCCAGGGTGTTGGGGGCCAAAATGAAGAGCTGAACCTTTCTTTCTAAAGACAGAAGCAATCCATATGAATTATATGTGCTCAGGTGGTTTGCAGAGAGAACAGCTGGGCCTGATTCAGTATGAGCTCTGCACTTCCACCCACTCTTTATCCCATCAAGAGCTGAGCATATTCCCAGATGAAAAAGCATTCTCTGGCTCCTGCCAGCAGAGAGAGAGGGCTGCTGTGGAAGGGTAATGCGCTGCCATGGAGCAGTATGACCGTAGCTGATGCAGTGGCACCTCCTGGTGTTTCACGGCAGGGAACAGGGAGATTTAATGGGAGATACAGCAGTAAACTTCATATATATACACAGGTACACACTGGTTTAGAGGGAGAGAAGTTAAGGAAAGCGTATTGGGTTTCATCTCAGTGATGCACATATTTATTGCTAAGATCTGCATAAATTTGTCTCATAAAATGAAGATCAGCTTTCTGTGAAGCCTGTTTTATCTTGCCCTGTCATCTGTTTTAATATATTCACTGACCTTCTTTCCTGTAATAAATAAATTAATTCCCTTTTCTCTAGTCACCATCTCTTAAACTGACAGATTTTTGAATGTAAAGAATTGCATTTCAGGGAYGGCATGTTGACAGCAGAAAAAAGATATCTGTGCAGCAGTAAGATAGAACAGTTTAACAATGTGGATGTATGTAGGAGAGCAGGTGGGGAGAAAGAGAGTTTGGCAACACAGAAGTGTTTATTCCTGAAAATAAATAGAGATTATCAACAAGGTATAGGATACCTACCAGTAGATGTTTTACACATTCCCATGCACAACACAGTAACACAAAAAGTGAACTATTTACTGCTATTTTGTTGTTCTTGCTGGTACAATGAGGACTTGACAGAGAACATTTAAAGAACTGAGCAGTGTGGATGACCAATTGTCAGTGCAAAATTGCTGAGTTCGTGCTTACCCTTCACACTACCTCCAAACTGTGTGACTAAAAAGACCGAGATCTTAGAAGAATCTCATTGTGAACACACACTCTGTGTCCTGTACAAGAATACTGGAAGATATATCCATTAGATTTTGTGTTCTCATGTATGTGTATGCATGTATAGATATATTTAACTGATTGTAAAAAAAATAAGAGGCATAGAGTTTTGGTGTTGCTCTGAGGTTTGAATGTCAGATTTTTTTAGCCATAAAATCTTGTTCAGTGGGACCTTTTACATTCAAAGATTGTCACACTGCTTTCTGGCAGATCCCGCCCTCTAGGGGGCAGTTTGTACCACAAGTGAAAATACTGAAACGTAATGATGGTCCCTCTGAGATTAAATTATTTATAGAAGTATTTGGTTAAAGAACTGAATACGTATATCTCGTCCATGAGAGAGAGAAAACTCAGAAAAATTATGTGGAATGATAGGAACAAGCCCAAACTAGCAAACACAGAAAGCAATCTTGTGATAGCTAAGTGTTTCAGAGTCAATGAGTGAAAAGAGAATAAAATTAGGTAGAGTGCTGTTATAAAGCTAAAATTGCATGCCCCTGACTTCCTTGCTGAGGTACAACAATGAATAATAATGCATCTAGGATCACATGAGAAATTAATAATCAAGATAAAGAAGAAAAAACCATGTGGTTTAGCTGAGGTTTTAATGAGGGCRAGACGATTGGGACAGAAAGAGGAATTAACCACGTCACGCTATTAGTTGTTATTACAAGGAGCAATGAAAGCAATTCCATAGCTGAGGTAGCCATCACCTTACAGCAGCTGTTTTTCACAATGGTTATGACATTTCATGTAGGCAATGCTGCCTCTCTCTCTCATATTGGTTTCTTTGGCCTGTTTTATGTTTGCATGTATCACCTGGTCTTGTGACAAAGTGACAAAGCACAGTYAGTCATTAAGGTTCCCTTCACAATTGGAATTTGTGTTGTACATTCCCAGTTGGTAGCAAAGCTCATAGAGACATTTTCAAAATTGGTCCCTTTGAGGACACTGGGAGGCTGGAGAACAGACATGTTTTTCAGTTTGGGAATGTGCAGCTGTCGAGTAATTTAGATTTGCAAGTTCATATGGCCACTTGTGGATTGATGATGTTTCATGTATATGGAAAATCTATCTCACTGATTCTTACTTATGGCTTTAAATCTACTATGTTGAATTTTGTTTCATGATTCTGACAGAAAACAAGATCGCAAAGGATATATGTTTATAATTCCTTGTTTCCTGTATATTTTTTTTCAGAATGCAATATAGATCTTTCTATAGCAATCGATATTTCAAGGAGCGTGCAGCCAGCAGCYACAATGCTTCTGAAACAGAGACTGCAAGCATTCCTCCCCAGACTTCTACTCCAGATGAAATCACTGCCAAATACCAGCTGCAATGCTCCAGTTGAAATTGGGTTCAAATTCCAAGTATTGGCACAGAACAAACAATTAATCTTTGACTCTGGTTTTGAAGATTATAATGAAGAGATCACCCAGAAGTTCTTAGGTGCACAGACCACTGTGGACACCTACATGAATGCAGACTTTTTGCAGGCACTTGAGGAGAACTTCTTTAATGTTACTTCTGCTAAAGTTAAGGTAACTTAATGGTATGAACGTATATCTTGGAAAAATTAGGCAGTGTAATATTTACAGRCTCTGATGCTGAGTACTCCAGGAAGACAAAAAGAAGTTCAGGAATAGATTACACTAATAAACAGAATCACAGAATGGTAGAGATTAGAAGGAATCCCAGGAAGTCACCTTCTTCAATCCCTCTGCTCAAGTAGAGTTAACTAAAGCAGGCTGTCCAGGGCCATGTCCTGATGGCTTTTGTGTATCCCCAMGAGTGGAGACTCAATGTCTCCAGACAGCCAGTGCCAGTGCTCAGTCACCCTTGTCTTTTCTTAAGTTTATACAGAACCTCCAGTTATTTCGTAGACCTGATATAACCTGATATGTCAATTCCAGTTCCCTAGGCACTCCTGTAGTGAGATGGTACCCAGAATTTTTGGCTTAATACATGTGATGAGTGTTCCTACAGATAACCTTCTTATATCTACCATGGAATTGTTGTACTTTGGGCAGTGGAAAATAGTTTTCTTTCAGGAACTCTTATTCCTAAAAGCAAACTATTTTCTTATTCCTGATTCTGTATATTTGTCCAGAATAGTGACGGATTGAAACAGAAGTCACAGAAAAAAGGTCATCTGAGAAATTTGCTTACAGAAGTTTATTCATGTCATTAACTTGTCAAATAATTTCAAAACACAAAGCTGGGTTCTACTTACAGATAACTGATGATCAGGAAATTCTGCCCGGATGCTGCAATTAATTTATCCATCTTGAAGTGAGGTGAAGGGACAAGCATAAAACTTTATCTAACCTCTCCTGAAATGAATGGGGATTCTTTCAACTTGAGTTCAAGAAATTCAGATCTCATTGGGGTGTTTCAGGGTCAATGTCTTGACAGTTTATTCTTGATAAGGCACTGACTCTGTAAAGCACTGAGTATGTCCTGTAGTAGCTGTTTGAATATTAGCACTTACTAAGGTCTCCATGCAGCAAGACCTTCCTACTAAGCAAGGACTGGTTAGTTCACATGAGGGGTTTCCTCATCCRACTTTATTTTTGCCTTTATGAAACACCAATTTTAATCTGGCATGGAGTAAGGAAGCCATATTACAAGTTCCTCTGCTTTCARATGAAAGTTGGTATTCCATTTTTTACAACATTTGCATAGGTGTGTTTGATTTACCAATTTAAATTGAACCAGTTTGGTGCACATTTAATGAGATTTTTCCCAAAGATTTCTTAAAATGTCTGAACGGGGAGCACGACCGCGTAAGGTTTTGCTCGTTTTGATCTCAGAGAAAGAACTTGTTTGACATAAAAGTAAAAGCAGTGCTTTTTTTTCCTCCTAATTGCCAGTTCTGGAGATCAGCATCAAGCAAGGCTTCTTTCTGCTTAGGCATTATTATTATAAATAAATATGCTGCATATCTCAGCACTTTACCAGTGGATTAATATTCTTCTCTGATACTGTTATGTACAAATTGAAAGTACAAGACTTTAGAATGCACATGAAATCACAATTTAATCTTCGTAGGATCCTGAGCAATAACATGCTTGTTCTGTAAAGATTATTAATTATAAAACTCATCAGGGACCATGATTATCTGTTGGTTGACTTTCTTCTTTTCTTTGTTATATGTTTGCTTAGCAGCAAAAAAGTTGGACCTAATTCCAGCATTTTCAACAATGGATATGTTCCAACAAGAGCTTGATATAAACAAATGCTTTGTAAACATAATAACGTATCTTTACATATATTTACATATAATACTCGCAGTAACACCCCACATTCCCCRTTCCCCATGTTTTTAAAATGGAAAGATCATAGAAAAAAAACCCAAACCCAGGCCTACAGCATTGTCTTTAACAATCTGTGATGAGTTTACTCATCCGTGGTCCTGCTCTCTGCTGTATCACACGGTGTTTGAGTAAGCATAGAGTTTGTACCAGTGCCTCTATGTTGTATGTTTGGTAGTTCTAGCTTGAATTCTTGTCTCCTAACTGCTTTAGTACAAAAGTGGGATGTTTGATGTGGCAGTCACTTCATTTGCTTTTGTCACCTGTGGAAAAATTTACCATAACGGAAGTTACAGGTTTTGCATTGATCAAAACTGTGCCTTGCATAGGGAATGTAAAATATGAAGAGTGGGAGGGAAGAAGCTCTAGCTGTCCTTGTGCACTTGCTGGTCAGAGAGTTTAGGAGGATTTTATGTCATTACCATTGGGGATAGGACACAATTTACTTGTGAAGCTTCTTTCCAGGCAAACTAATCCACTCTGTGAGTGGGACCTGAGAAGTTCTCTGTTGGTTTGAGGAGGGAATTGGAGGAGAGAAATGGGAAGAGACTGGTAGCTTGAAGGGGAATTAAGAAACTGTGCTTTTCCTCCATACTGGAAGAAACTTAATTGTAACTCTTTGGCCTGAAAAGATGGAAAGGTATCCAATACAAATCCAAATTAKTAGCATCCAGAAGTGAGCTAAACCTTATGTTTTAAGAAGGAAACATAGGGCAGAAAATGGAGAAGGGTGATGACCTGCTTATGTGGAAGGACAAAAGGACATAAATATCTGCATGAGGGGAGGATTAGACCCTAAGAGGATGCRCTTCCTGGTGTAGCTTAGTTGGCAGCCAATGGGAGCTGCTCTTGCAGAAATGGGAGATTTGCTCTTCACTCTTCTCCACATTCATGTATAAGAGAACTCTTCAGACATCAGAGAAAACTTTTCAGTGGGTAAGTTGGAAAAGAATTTGTCTCCTACCTCACATGCTAAGATGACAGATTAATTTAAAATAGAATAGAATAGAATAGAATAGAATAGAATAGAATAGAATAGAATAGAATAGAATAGAATAGAATAGCCATGCTATATTCAGCAAGAAAAATCCCTCAAATGGAATGCTATCAGGCATGAGAGCCTTTTGTGTTCTGTTCTCATTGCTCCTCACTACCATTTTCCAGCACACATTTCAGGTCTACCACAGTGTAGTGCAATTTGACCATCTCATAGCCATTTCTCAATGTGAGCTGTATTTCTTACAAAGACTGACCTTTCAGTTCCTGTGCAATTGACTTGTCATTACATCCTTTCCTGCCAGGTTCTGTTAGTATTTTCAGATGGGCTGGATGGTTCACTGGAAGACCTGAAGAAAGCAGCAGACTCACTTCGCTTTAAAGGTATTACAGTACCACTTTGATGCTCCTGCCTCCTAGTATCACAGGCCTGAGGTACAGCTCCCCCATTGCAACTTTTCCACTTAACATTGCCTTTCCATGCTCATGTGGAATTGCCCAGGAGTCCCTGAGAGAATATTTGCTTCTCCATGTGAAGCAGTGTACGTGTTGACTTGTCACTATATGGCAGATGATGCCAGACATGCCTGGGGGTGGAGAGGTTCTGGTTTCTGGAGTACAGCTCCAACAGCTGGAGCAATTCAGGATGGACCCTTCTCGCTGATGAGAACAACACCAGAGGTTAGATACAACTCTGATTTCTCTAGGAAAAAGCAGGTTTGAGCTTGTGTTTGGGCACTGAGTAACATACTGGTCTGACAACTGGGGAGAAAAGTGAATTGGAAAATTACTGCTCTGGATTTTTCTCTTACACATTTTTCTCAATAGCTTGATTTAACATATTGTATTGAAGACATTTCAATACTGCTATTCAAATTTATATTGTTGGTTAAATTGTATGTTTCAGATATTCCCTAATTTAAACTTGTTCTTATGTTGAAGGTCTTGATGCACTTCTATTAGTTGGCCTGGACAATACACAGAACTTGACTGAATTTTGGGAAATAGAGTTTGGCAGAGGATTTGGATACAATGAACCTCTGAGTGTTGGGTTTGCAGATATTGCRAACATTTTGCAAAGAAATCTTGTAAGTCCTCCTGTGATATAAACAAAAGGTGGGGGGAAATCGGTCTTTGTTTATGATTAGTATTTGTAAATTATATGTTTCTTGTAATTTTTCAGGATACTGTTGCAGAAAGAAAATGCTGTAAGGTTATTTGTAAGTGTCTTGGAGAAAATGGTGATCATGGTGTCCGGGGAAATCCTGGAAGGAAGGTAGGAGGTCTAAAATAGATGTTACATAAGAACTTCTTCATTTTTCAAAGTGTTTCTGGCTTTTTGTACATGCATGTGTGTCTCCATGACATTTAATGTTAAGACAGATGAAGGAGAGACATGAAATGTGATCCTTTCTCTGCTGCATTCTCCTGTGCAAAATTTTTTTGTAATGAAAATTATTTCTACATATAAAAATCATTAAGCACTCTACTGCACCAATTCAGCAGAAAATGGAGAGGGATTAAAAAAAAAAGTCTGATTAATCAAGAGGCTTATTATCTATTGGTAATGAGAAACTTCCAACTGACAAGCTGAGAGTAGAAAATAATCATTTTTCACTAGGTATATGCCTTATCCTTTTGTGACTGGTTATTCCAAATGTCCTCTTCTATAAGTCTGTTTGGATCCAGAAGGATTACTTCTTTTAAGATTTAAAATTGGGTTTTTAAAGCCTTTTTGAATATTACTGATATTGCTGCTTCTACAACATACTAGTAGAATTAATTATTAAAGTTTTTAATATAAGTAGTATCTGTTTGACTACTATTAATCCCGTTATTTCTCGTTATTCCAGTAGCATGTGAGATAAATGATATCTGGAATTCACACTCTTCAGTTATATGGTTGCAGTTAAATGAAGTTTTGGTTATCTCTTAAGAAAAGTATAGTCTTCTAATACTTCATAAACCAATTTATTGTTTGTTTCCATTGCTCTTGTTGCTTTTCTTATACATTTCTGTTTTACTAAAAGACTAGATTAAGGTGCTTAGTTCAGAATGGAAACTTAGTTGTTTTGCAACTAGAAATTCCCTGTGTTCCAGTTTCTCTCTGCTCAAATTTTGCCTTAAGAGTAATGATATTTGCATGACTTCCAATATAAAGTTGAAACGTTCCTATGTGTTTGCAAGGCATTGCAAAAACTTTGTCCTAACAAGTTTCCAACTCCATATATTTTTCATTTCACCTTAGAATTTCATTACTGTAATGCTTTCTTTTCCAAATCACTAGAAAAATGTTTAATTTGACCAGGTATCCCAATGAGCTTTGTTAAGCCATCAGAGAGTTTCCTGAAATAACAGCTGAAACTGTATATTAACCATTGTTCTTTTCTTGAGTTTATATTTGTTTGTTTTTTTTTCCAGCCATGTCAAATACACAGGACTGTACAGAGTGTCTGTGTAAATGCAGAGAGCCTGCCCTCCTTAGCATAACCAGATCTAATTTTCAGGGAATGTTTTCTATCTCCATGTGCAGAATAATCTGATAGAGATGAACCCAGTGTGCTTAGAGAAAAGAGTTACTTTTACATTTTCCTTTTTCAGGGAAGTACAGGTTACAGAGGATCTCCTGGCCATCCTGGTGAGGAAGGTGGGATTGTAAGTAAACATTTGTCTTCCTGCTATGATGAGGTTAGATTGTACCTGAACCTGTCTGCACTTATTCACTGAATACTCATCAATGTTAACCCAAAATATGTTAGAGGACCAGGTAAATAGACAGATCTATTTCTCTGCGCCTCTGCACCTCAACATAGGTAGTTATGCAGTAAAAAAAGCAGAGTGAGTTAGTTATTAGTTATAAAAACCAACCCACCTTCAAGTACAAACAATTGAGTTAGAGATTGGTAATGCAGTATAAACATGGCATGATAGTGAGAGCAAAGAACCAGATGCAACTCAAATTAGTAATTGATGTTCTCTTATGGCCTGAATTAAATTTTCTAAGAGACTTGCATTTGTGTCCTTAGTGCAGTGAATGGTGACACAGTTCTGTCTTGCCTTAGTCTTGTGTGATACATTAACCAGTATTCATCATTGTATGGGTGAAATTTAATATTTTCCTTTGTTTCTTAGGGGGAGAGAGGCCCAGCTGGTTTCAGTGGGACTCAAGGAGACAGAGGATGTCCAGGTGTCAGAGGCCATAAGGCAAGTGTGTAACTTTGAAACATTTCCTAATTTTGTTTCCCATAAACCTGTTTTCTGTACTGGGAACAAATCCCTGTGCTGTCTCCCTGAAGCATGGATGAACATCAAGATCCAGCTGTAGGAATGGCAGATGGTGTTTGCTGTCTAATTTTTAGAAGTATTTTGTGTAACCTGAGCACGGTTGAATGGGTCAGGATTTTGCTGACTAAACAAAATCCTTGATGATGACTTTTTCACCATCAGCTCCAGACTGACCTTAGTTAAAGCTATAAAGCTTTATGAAGTGGGAATGAAAATTAAGCCTGTACTGTCTTCCCAGAGGAAAGGAAATCCCATACATGACGGTAGAAGGTTTTACAGTAGGGACTACCAATACTGAGCTCAGCATACCTCTGCACAGCAAGCTATTGTGCCCTGCTTTTCAAGCTCAATAAAAACACTTTTACCAAATTTCATCTATATTTATTTTCAATTTCAGGGGGCCAGAGGCTATAGAGGAAGTCAGGTATGTGTTTTCATGTGTGATCCATTTTCTTTGAGAACAGAGTTCGGCTCCCTTTCACGTTACCCTGTAAATTAAATAATCAACAAGGAAGGCAAATAGCGTAAAAATTTAATGTAAAAATAGTGTAAAAACTCAGTGTGAAAACAGCATTCAATTTACTTTTGCTATGGTTCTATAAGGATGGATTTAAGGTACTTATCACATTAATCAAAATCAGCAGACAATTGTATTTTTATATGATTGCAGTCTATTAGTCTAACTGACAGGAAAAGGATTTATTTGCTGACTAGTCTGATAATCTGTTAAGGTGGTAATTCTGGTTATCTGAATCTCGCTCTAGTTGTGGGGATGAGCAGAGGGGAAAAAAAAGGCTGTAACTAATATTTATTGGAGATTTGGACATCATTTTCCCTAGATCATTATTGACATGTTTTCAATATCCAAACTTCTTTTCAAGCTGTGTTTGTCATCTCATCTGTTGATATTTCAAGTYTGCTTGTTTAACCTTTCAAACATGAAGACGATATGGTCACTAGTTCRATAATAAAAAGTGAAGCCTGGAAGACAATAACAGTAATAGCTTCCAAGCTACAGTGATTAAAATGAAATTAACTTGTATTGAATGCTTTGATACAAAACCACTTCTAAAAATGAGTTATAAGCCTCAAAGATTCAGAAGATGTTTGCCTCCATGACTGAGCAGCTTGGAGAAAGTTCAGAGTATGTTTCTTAAACCTCAGCTCCATTTAAAGTACTGCTCTGTAGTAACTTTTTTATCTTCTCATGTGTTTCTCTTTTCTTTTCCTTTTTTTTTCTCCATTCTCTGAAGTAATTTGTCCTTCTTCCAATGTTCAAAATGTCTGATTATAGAAGAGGGAGAGTACTTGCTGATGATTTCAATTTGTCAAAGTTAAATAGTGCAGTAGGTCTTACCAGTTGCACACACCCTACTGAAGTCCAGTGAATACGTGAATATCTTCATTATGTTATGTCATTATATCCATAATTTTTTTTAAAATAAAAATATGAAACTTTCAGGACATRAAAATGTGATTCAATTGTGCCAACTTAGTAAGGTTGAAGCAGTAAGCAACTTAGTAAGTATTGAAGTTACTGAAGTCTGGAAARCATTTTATTGTAGCTATTGGAATAAAAGGAAATGCTGAATGTTTAATAGTATGAAGTTTGGCTCAGGTTTTCTGAGGTAGGCAATGACTGATAGAAAAAACAACACTTCAATAAAAGTCATGATTACTTAGTGCTCAGAATTTTTCTTGAATGCTTATTCAAGAAATTCTTGTTTGTGACATATTAATCTAATCAAAATGTACAGTGCTGTTTTTTTCTTGTAGTAGGTACAGAACTCTTTTAAATGAAAGTTCTTCCTCAGGAATTTTAACTAGGAGGTTTTGCAAACTCAATTTAGCATCAAAACCTACAAAGCAATGATATCTGTGGTCTCTATCAGAGTGAGACTGCTGATGGTTTTAACTTGCTCTTGTGCCACTTTCAGTGTTTGTTGAATATCTTTTTGGCTTTCTGGTTAGTTGTCTCTGCTAAATTAATTTCTTACTACAAATTAAGCCAACACAGTTAATTCCTTCATTTTTATCCTAGTAAAGAAAGATGGAAGAAATTTCAAAATACCCTGTAAAAACTGAGTTTGTTATTTGGCTGAGTCTGAAACTTCGTGGAACATACATAAATGAAATAAGAGTCTCACAGTTTTAACTTTATTTAGATGCCTCACACAAGTTAACACTGCCAAYTCCTTGAGTCTGGGATGAGTATTTTGTGGGAAAATTAATTCCATGAATGTTTGCAATGGGGTGTATAATTTTTGCAGGCAAAGGGAAGAGAAAAACAATGTGAATTTGAAATGGAAGGTGACTGATGTTCATGTAGCCCTGGTRTTTATGTACTTTTGCTGAAAGAGTTATGAAGTTTCTTAAAAAATCCTAAAGTCTAAGATCAGTCTTCTGTAATTATTTTTTAATCATGGTTTTTCTTTCTGGTTTTTCAATCCACTGTTCATGTTATAAAATGATGTAAAAAAGCAAAAAGCACAGTACAAACACACACGATGGTTGAAATAAAAATTACAAGGTTATCAGCMTGATAGATCAAATACAAGTAATTTATTTTGGAAAATATTTGGATTTTGAAGGTGCTGAAGCTGGGAAAATATTTGAAAGCTGAAGGAAGGAAAAGCAGAATTTAAATCCTGATGGAAATCTAAAATTTTAATAGCTGTTTTTCTTATTAAGCATCCTTAACAGTAAGTTGTTTTAGACAGTGTTATAGTAATTAAAATTTATTATTCTTGTTATTCTTGCTAGCCATTAAACCATGGGTCTTATTCAAGTTTTCAAATGCAGGGTGAACACTTCTTTCTTTGCTCAAGCCAGATAAGTGGACTAATGGTAATTGGCTTTTTTTTTTTTCTACAGGGTGAACATGGTGAGAGTGGATTTGATGGCACTGATGGAGAGCAGGTAAACATTACTTTAAATGTGCAGTGCTACTAAAGACACCAACCTCAGGGTTCAAAGGTGCAGATTATATGCCTTGAATGGGCTTTAATGCTGAACAGTAGTTCTGTTGTTGGGAGTCTAGAATTGTGTATCTGATTGAAGGTGGRTTCTGCCAGAAAAACTTGAGAACCTGATTTAGTAGAAAGAGCAAATATTAATTTTTATTCTTTTTCTCCCCTTTCTGAGTCTAGGGAGAACATGGATTTCCTGGACCTTCTGGAGAGAAAGGCAGCAGAGGGAAATGGGTGAAGTACCCCTTACAGTAATGTTTAGATTTTATGGAAACATCTATCCAAAGTGCAATGCTGTCTGTAATGACTGTGAGCTGTTTTTAATAGCTGCCTGCTCTCTAATATGCTGTCACTCCTGCTCTAAATCAGTGTAGCTCCACTGACTTCAACAGATCTAGCCCTCTGCTGCCACAGATACTATTTATAMTTGTACCTGACTTGTTTGTGCTCTTTTTCTGAATTTAGGGCAGAAAAGGCCCCAGAGGAGAACCAGGTGAACGAGGAGAATCTGGTCTAAGAGGAGATATTGTAAGTGCATTCSTCTTTTTTTACTATATTTCACTGATTTGCACCTCGATTTTGTGATGGAGATGTCTGAAATATTTGAAGATTTGAAGAGTTTATCACAGTCCTAGAAAACGCAGTACTCTGCRAGAAGAATGGCATATTCTAGGAGTCTTGAACTCTTTAGATGTAGATGGACTGATGTGTTTTGATGTGTTGCTTGGAAGCAGATGTTTAAGCCTCAGGATTCCTGCTTGTTTATGATTTTGTTTGTTTGTTTGTTTTTTTGTTTTCCGTGTAGGCAACACAACTCCTTTTGGAGCTGCCTATCATARAATTTTAGAATGGCTTGGTCTGAAAGGGACTTTAAAGATCAACTAGTTAGTTCCACCCCCTCTGCCATGGGCAGGGACACCTCACACTAGACCAGACAGTCTGATGAAAAGATCAGGACCAGGACTAGGTCAGTCTTCCTTGTTTGTTCCCACCCTACAGAGGAATTCTGGATCACTTGAAAGCCCTATGCACTGACTCTTGGTTAGCAATTTATAATGATGCAAAGGCAAGTGACTTCTTGATATTCACATTTTTTCTTTGCATGTTCCAGAGACCTACATAAATACATTCCCTGGACTAAAATTCCAGTGCAGATACCACAATTCTTATCCTGAAAAGACACAACTTTGTCTTTTCACATATATTTCAAAGACTTTGTTSCAAAAAATCATATATTGTGCTGACTCCTGTCTTTAAAGCTTATATTTWAAAAAAAAAGAGTTCAAGTGACATGGTAAGTTGCCTCTTTGAGAGATCAGGATTTCACCTGATCTAGCATTAAGTGGCTAAATGGAACTCCATTCTAGTGTAAGCCTCAAATGAAACTCATGAGTTATGGTCGTAACTCAATTAACTATACCAAATCAACCAGAACAGTTTCACATTTTCGGTTTAATTTGTTGTCCTTTAGTCATTTTGCTTTTAATCCCTGTCGAAAAGAACTTGGTGGACTTTGCAGAACTTCCTATATTGAGTTCTTACAAGCATCATCATTTAAAATAGCCTTTTTATTCCTTGCTCTCTGCTATTACAAATCTAATTAATTCTATTTCTATATCCTTCTGCTGTAGTCAAAGTCATAAAGGTATGGTAACAGAAAATGCTGAGCTTCCCATTGATCTTTTTCAGGGAGATCCTGGGGCTAACAATAATGTTACTGGCCCTAAGGGTGAAAAAGGAAACCTAGCATCACAGGTGAGCAAGCTGTTTTATTTTGTGGAGAGAGGATTTGCATAATGGCTAATTTCTACTGGCTGTCCACTGACCAAGGAGGTTTTTGTTTGTCTGCAACACAGAAAACTTTAGGAAATGCTTGATACAAGAAAAAAAAGAAAAAAAAAATTAAAAATGTTTACAAAGACTATGGAAATATTCTCACAATGTGGAGCTAATGGATTTAGTATAAATATGTTATTCTTCCACAAATTTACATCAGTAGCCTGTAAGGCTTCCAGTAATGGGTTGTAAGGATACTGTTAAAAATTGTGCTGGGAAAAATGCACGGGGTATCAACAGGCTATACTCATTTTGTTATGGAACTACTATTGCCTCAGGGTGGTGGGTAAACTCCATTTTGATCTGTAAATAGAATATAATAGCTGGGATATATGCTTATATAGTGATATTTGAGTTTTTAACAAGTGTTTTAGCAAAACTGTGAGGAAAGAAGCGTAACAGAAAAGCATGACTTGCATTAGCATTGCAATTTGTTTGGAAAGAATAAACAAAGCTGATAAACAGTTGAACAGTAGCAAAAAATGATGGCGAATGAAAGGTTAAGAGGATGGCAAACATGAGAAAAGTCCACTGATTCAGAAGTCTGTTTCTCTCTGAATAATTAGATTGTATGCATACGTGTACATCTATGCAGAATGTGCTGAAAGCGGTAGAAAGACTTGGAGGGTTACTTTTGGAAGAATAATTGGGCTTTGATGATGCTTTGGAAGCAAATCTCATCTTAAGTAGTACAGCTGAAAGGCTGAAGTCAAGAAAAATTATTTCACAGAAGCCTTGACTTAGTATAGGCTGTTAGTAACTGGAAATCCAAAACAGACATGATCTGTCTGGTTTATAATTTATGAGTAGAAATTATTTGTAAAAAGCAAGAATCAACTTTAGTATTACACTGCTGATTGCAATGAAAATACTTAAAAGAAGAAACAAAGGAGTGTATAAAGAAGAATGTGCATCTACAGGAAAAAGGAAAGAGTGTTTAAAGAGCTTGGTCATTACTTTGTTTTGCAGGGAGACCCAGGCCCACAAGGACCCGAAGGACAGCAGGGTGATGCTGGCCTAGATGTAAGAATAGCAATCAATATGGGGTGGAAATAAYTGATAAAAGACACAGTGGGTTTCCCACCAAGAAAACCCATTTKTGTTTTTTTCCATTTATCTCACTCTTCAAACTCCTGCAAGGAGAGAGAAGAAAAATCTTCTAAAGCTTTCAAAGAGAAACATATTTGGCTTCAGATCTAGTAGCTTATATATACTGAGTTTTCATTTCTTTAAAATCAGTAATTTGCATTCCTATTAATTCCAGGTCTGATTCATGTGAAGTCACAAACCTTAAATCAATTTCTTTTTCAGTGAGCCTTAAATGCTTCATGATTCCATTCTAGATGAATCTGTCTGTTCTTTCTGCCCATGACTACAAGTTTTCTATGTCTGTTCAAGCATACAGACAAGCTCACTGGCAGCTGAGCTGCTTTTTTTTAGTTCACTAGAGACTGGAAATTGTGAAGGCCCGTCTTCTAGTCTGTCAGAATTGTGCCTAATGCCAAAGTCTGGCATGATTACTCCTCAATCAGGCTGCAAAAACATCCTAAAGGTTTAGCAGTAACATTCCCAAGAGCTGCTGAGCAGYGTGCAGCAGGAAGTGGCGCAAATCTCTGGGCTCACAGGGGGAGAAGAGGGCTTTTGTTCTCTTTATTTTAGCCAAAGGGCAATTGACTGGGAAGATGTTTTCCAGAATTTTGTTAAAATGTCCTCTCTCTGCATTCATTAAGGATCTAAAATTTTTTTTCTTTTTGAAAAGACTTACTTGTGTAAGAATTTCTGCCCCAAATCTAGCTTTTTCTCTTTTTTTTTTAACCTTAAATCTTCCTGTGGAAATAATCTCTGCTTTCTTTAAGCTGTATTTGGTTTTATTGTATACATAATGTATTTTATGATAAACTGCTGTTTCACATATTGCTCAGTATTCTGGATGTAATCTCTCATGCCACTCCTTCCTAGGGTGCAGCAGGTCGAAGAGGCCCTCCAGGTATAAAGGTGAGTGGCTGACACTGCTGCTACCTATTTATATGCAGCTACATGTCCAGCCTGAGTGTTTGCTCCTCTTAAGGTAAAAATTTCATAGTGAGCCAAGACACAAGTGTTTAACAATCAAAAGTCTATTTCAAGTCAAGGCAGCTTTTGAATCTCAGGTGGATGTAGTAGAGACCCTCCTCCTGACCCGAAGGATTTAGAATTGGAAGGGATAAAAGGATAGACAAAATAAAAGGACGGTTACTTTTACTATTAGGGCAAGTATGGGAACGTAGCTAGGGAAAAGACTGTCACTAAAGATGACAGGAATGAGAAGTCAGGCTGCGAAGTCTGACAGTTTATTCTTCCTTTGCTGCATGCACAGAGATAAGTGTGATACACACATGCAGCACAGATAAAATTAGGGCAAGTTCTACACAATGCTTTGCTCAAAATAAAGAGTGTTAACTGCAGCTCTTACAATTGGCTCAAACATATAACATAAACAAGAGTTTGGAAATATTTTCCCAAGTCAATATCTAGAAGAATATAGAATGTACAGAATAGGTCGAACCCACTGCATGCTGTCTGATTATTCCAGGAAGATCCTCTGGTAGAAAAATCTCTCATTTAATTGAGAAATAACAAAATCTCTCTCATTGTTAGGTGGTAACCCTGGTTTTCCTAGATTTATACCCCACAGAGTCRCAAGGAAAGAAAACTTTCCTGAGATGTACTTAGTAAAGACATCACTGCAATTCTCTTAAATGATGGTCCAGATAATGTAATTGGAAAAGAAAACTTGTTTGTTCCAGGGTATGAATTAAAAAATAGAGTTATCAAAGCAAATCTAAACTCAGCTATTTTCAAGGGTGGGTTAGTGCAAGTAAAAATTAAATTCTAGGTGTTCTCAAGTATAGGCTACGTGATTGTTCTAGAAAACCTTGCTTTAGCACAAGTGGTTCACAGTTGACCCAATCTCTTTGCCAAGCTGCTAACCCTGATAAGGAAGATGGTATATGCCATGATACAGCATTTCCCTCTTTATCTTAGTGCATATGAATCCAAGGAAACATTGCAATTTTATGTACAACATTGTCGGTACCAACAGGATGGAACATACCTTGAAGTTYTGCTGTGTGTTTGAGTCTGGGGAATGGGTAGAGTTGCAGTTTCTGAATGAAAGTGCCAACTAGCATTTTGAGAAGGTCAGGTGTAAAATGTTAATAAATAATAGCAAGAATAACCATAGTGATGCAATATAGAACATAAGTTTCAATGAAGGAAAAGGCCTGTCTTTTATGGCAGTAATATTTCTTCAGCAGCTCAGTGTTTGATTTGTCTCTGATTTCTGGCCTTCCTGTCTCTCTCCTGTTGAGAGGTTTTGCTATACCTTTATTACTTTTTTCCTCTGTGTGGCAGCCAGGTAATACAGATTTTTTACATTTAGAATGATTTAAATTAATATTTCACTGGGAAATGTCAATCAGAAGGGAGAGTCCTGCAAGTTCCCTAAACTACAGTCTGGTCACTTCCCAGGTTTTTACAATACACATGTATGCTATGTGCCAAAACCCCTGTTCCCACCTGGTTTCTGAAAGCCCCAATTTGGATTTCACTTTGAGAATCCAGAATTTTCACYGAAGCATTGCAGATAGGAATAGACTGGAAGATTTTGATACTATCTGCCGGCAGGGAGAAAGCACCATGCTTTGGCTATTGCCAGGATCAGCATAACTTGAAAGAATATGAGCATTTTGCGGCTGTTTCCTATTTCTATCTCAGAAATTCTTTATAGGGTTTATGAAGACATTTTAGATTAAAATATTGAAGAATATTCATCAAGTCTGCCTCTTAATTATTCTAGTCCTTGCTTGATCACTCAGAAATCCATTTCTTGGGTAATTAGGAAACTTGTTGCTTTTTTTTTCTTTTCCCTCTTGGATTGCAGCTGATATCTCATGAATATTTGCATTATTCTGTCACCTACCAACAAAAAGAAATAGTCCAACTAAGCTATGGTTGGTAACACGACCAAAACTGAAGTCAGTAGAAATGGATCTTTACTATATCTTGGTTGTACTGACAAGCACAAGAACCTTATATGGTTAGAAAATAAGAATGYTCAACTTGTTTAGTAAATTCAGAGAGTACAGAGTTAGTTGAACCTTTTCAACTAATTGAATCTTAGTTGAGACAACCCTCTTCATCTCCACAGAAGGCCCCTCAGCCAGTGATGCAGCCATACTTTTGTAAAATGGCAGGGAACAAGAGAAATTACTGAAACTCACAGCAACAGAGAACTTTCAAACTGTTTTCATTCAAGTACTTGATGATCAGCTTTGACTTCTAAAAGCATGCAAAAAACATTTGTCTGGGTCAGTTGAGCATTGAAAGGTAGGTACCAATCAATGATCAAATGCAGGTAATGTAGATATCACTGAAAAGGTGTAAAAAGTGAATGGCAAAGAGAATTGCACACTTCTGTCTTCCACATCCCTGGAGAAGCAAGATGGAACAGTAAACCCTGCAATACAAAAGTGGCATCCATCCTTGGATGAGATTGTGGATGTTGTGTCCTTCCACTGAGATCTCTTTCGTGRCAGGATGTTATAAAGTTGCCACAGAGCATAGCTCTATCAGCAGAAGTTATGAGAGCTTCACTGTGAAGCTCTCCTGGTGTCCCTGGGCCCGGAAGCAGATCTATTTAGTCTTGATGTTTGTGGGGTCTTCAAGGGCGCTTCTGTGGAGCACAGTATCCGGCTTTGTAAGGAAATTGGATATGCCCAGTACCTCTGGAGGAGGAAGGTTTTGTGCTGAAATGGGGTGAAGAAGAATCCCTCTTTCAGGTAGATAAGATGGATATTGGTGGTGACATACTCAGAGACAAATAATCAGGTTAGAGACAGTGAGCCAGAATTCACCCACCTAACACAAAAGGACTTCTTTTAGGTTCAACTGTTAATGRAAAGCACTGAAATAACACCCTCATCAACAAAGTAATTAACTTCTCTTGCAGCCAGCATGAACACACCGCTGTTCACCATATCCTAAAAAGGACTCCTCCCAGGACTTGCACTTCCAATTGTCTGTGCCTTTCTGTGATAAAAGGAGGCTARTTTTTTCAAATAGTTAAAATAACATAAAGAGGCACAGCTAGCCATTCTTAACAGTCAGAAGTAGTCAGCAGGCAGAAGGAATAGAAGGTGTGATGTGGTATCATAGAGGTGTTTGTCGCAGACAAGAACAGCACTGCAATCTGTGTGATGGAAATAAAGCAAAACAGTGAAGAGAAAAAGGAGATTAACTTAGAAGAAGGCAAGAGAGAGAGGAAAAGGCAGGGGAGAAAAAAGGACAGCCACTTTTCTGGGTTTTGATTCAAAGTAAATTTAAGTAGCTGAAAACTTTTAATTGGTTTTGAATTTTAGTAGAATGTGCCTAAGATATGTATCCATTTTTATTATAGTCAAAACTATTTTTGTGGAAATCTATTTCTACTTGATTTTTTTACATCTGTCAATATCATACACTTGCTGATGTTCCATTTTACAGTGTTCTTACTCTGGCTATAAATTAACATTCTTCTTTGCTTTTGGCTTTTTTTTCTGTTGTTATCTTTTGTTTCATTCATATGGTGCAGAATAAAATTTCAGCCTTTTAAATTCATTTTTCCTCAGAAGGTTCTTTCCAGAACCATCTGTTTCCCAAGAATCTTCAGACATATGTTTATGATTTCTCCAGTGAAAGGGGGTCTACAAGGCCTGTAATATCATGATGCTAATTGTCACCATTTTACTGAATCCAGAAGACAGCGAGTATTTCTTATGGACATCAGCTAAACTGACTTATCCTTAGATGGCAGCCTCATGGAGATGGGAGCAGGAGTTTTTTTTCCATCATCAAGGCAGATTTGATTTCCCTCACTGAATAACCAGAGTGAAAGATGAGGAGTAAAAAGGGGTCTAATTCTAGTGTGATTGTGAAGTCATGATTCCCCCCCAGAGCCATTTCCCATGGATAAGGGGAAAGAGGATCTGGCCTTGTGGCCTGGCTTTATGACTTCTGGTCTCCACAGCAGACAAAGGTAATGCACAAATATTGCTGAGACATGGTGTAAACGTATTCAACAAAATAAAACTGACCTCTTCTGCTGCAGCTTTTATATTCATCACATCCTCCAAAAAACCAAAGAAAAGCTACTCCTCTGCTTTTTATTTGTGTTTTCTTCAATAGGAATTTGAAGCTGTTTGAAAACTTTTTGAGACCATTGAAAAGCATTCTATCAACTGATACTCTGCACAGATATTAGATTATTATCTTTTGATATACAAATGAGAGATCCTAATTTGTCTGTGTTCACTGTTGTTTTCTTGGGTTTTGTTCTGGCAGGGTGAGCAAGGAGATCTGGGAGAAACAGGTTACTCAGGAGAAACTGGTCTTCCAGGCCCACAGGTAACTAATAGAACTTCTGAGTTGTTTTTATGTTAGTTGTGGAGAAAATAAATTTTCTGCCTTGATGTTTTGTTTGTATTTTGGAAAGCTTTGCTAACTTCAACTAATGAATRTTATGAGTATGACTCTTTCTTGGCAAATCTTCTCTGTAAGCCTAAGGAATTAAATGYGACAAGTTACACGGATGCAACTTCTAGTGAAATTAAAAGAGGAGCATGAGTAGCAAAAATAAGTAATTTAGCCAATACATCTCCAACTTACATGATATTATCAAGCAGAAATTGTCAAAATGAATTCATTAGAAGTTGCCAACAACAAATACATAAAAACTATTGCATTGACAAAACCAGTGAGAAAAGCCTTGTGTTTAAAAAATTTGCTAGGTGGAGTAATTTTGAACAGAATTATTGTGGTAGACTTCTTATAGTAGCTTTGAGTTTAAGGATGCTCTTAGATGCTTCTAACTTTTAAAGATGTTTAAGTTTAAAGATGCTTTTAACTTGCATTTTAGGATGGAAAAAGCATGCCTTGTTGATAGGASGCTGCTTATGGCTCCATTGGTATCCTTAGACACCACAGTGGGTCTCAGAATCAGACTGTCAGGCCATCTCAGGTGCTTCAAACAGGCAAATCCTTATAACAAAACTGCAAGAAGTTTCACCTCTGGGATTCTGGTCATTGCAGCAACACGATTTTCACTGAAGGGCTGTTAACATTGAACTGACTTTTTGTTTCAATGTCTTCCTTACATCAGGGCCCAAGAGGACCACAAGGGATCAGAGGRCCTCCCGGACCACAAGGCATGCCAGGCCCTCTGGTTAGCTTTAAATAATATATTCCATSTGTACCCTTTAGGGCTTTTCATTATCAGTGTTGGTGTTGTTCTTATAAAGAGTTTTCAAAAAGCTTATAAAAGTAGAAACAGGACTTTTTGGTGTAATACTTAAAAAAGCTGATTTGCAGTCTCAAATGGTAAAATAACAGCCTTGAAAATAAAATTAGGTGTGTGAATAGCAAGTGCTAGGGTGTGATGAGGTTGTAACTATTGAGCTGCTGAACTGTCTACTGAACTTCTCACTTTTGTGATGCTGTTGATTTTGGGGATGCTTGTTCTGGAATTACACCATTGTAACTCAGGACCGAATGTCCTATGCTGTCAGCCTTGATCATCTGTTTCAGTCAACTAATGATGCTCATGCTTACATAACCAATTATATATGTACATTAATATTTTTTGCACACATGTGTGTATTCACTAGCTGTCTATGTAGATAGAAAATAACATTTATGTCATACTTGATAACATTTTGAGAATTTTATGGCAGTTGTAGAGATGACAGGAAATAAGTAGAATGATAGTTTGACCAGTAACTCTTACTTGTGGTCCTCAGAAACTCAATATTTTTACTGATTCTATAGTAAGTTGAAGTGGCAATGAATCCTTGAGTGCAGTGAGCCCTTGATTTTTTCATTGTGCACCTTTTAACTGATGCTTCTTATTACAGGGTAGTCTGGGGATGCCTGGTTCACCTGGCTCTGTTGGAAAGTTAGGTGTAAGAGGAGCAAAGGTAAAGATTTTCAAAGTATCTAATTGCAGCAATCTAACAGTGTCATTCATTCAAGACTGACCAAAGAAGCATGGACTAACAAAGAGTTAGTTCAGTGCTGTGAAACATGTGCAGAATGTAATGTTTTAAAGATATTTTTCACATCCATGGCAAGACAAGTGATGTGCTTGGTGTAATCTTACACATATCATTAAGTTTTTAGTGTTGCCATGATCACTGTTGTTAATTGCTCTGGTGGCAATTGTTCTGAATGAGACCTACCTTGTCACAAAATGGAGCAGAAATAAGGCAGTGTTGACCCTTGTGGTTTTTTTATGATTCCTAGAGTCTGTCCAATCCATTGAAAATACTCACCAGTGAATCATAGAATATCTCACCTTGGAAGGGATCCATGAGGATCAAGTCTAACTCCTCCCTTCTTGCAGGACTACCTAAAACTAAACCATAAAGAGGATCATTCAGATGCTGCTTGAGGTCTGACAGGCTTTGTGCCATGACCACTTTTCTGGGGAGCCTGTTCCAGTGACCAACGCTGGATCAGTGACTTCACCCTTAGGTGAAGAACTTTTTCCTAACGTCCAATCTGACCTTCTCAGCTCAAAGAACCACAGCTGCTTATTTTAACTTAGTTTTTCTAAAGATTCCAAACCAGTCCAAGGAACTTTTGCTGTTACAGTGTCTGTTTTGGAGGAATGCACATGTTGAGAAGAACTGAATAAACATGAAGGCAAACAGGAAGGCTTATACTAACRGGTTGTTGACACTGGAGTTCCCTTACTTAAGATAAATCTTATCCTTACTTTCCTTTATGTTTGTTGATATGTGAGATTTTATTTAATAAAAATAACTAAATTTAGGTGCTGTTGTATATTTGAATCTAAAAATAGCAAATAATACCAGCCAGCTAAGCTTTTCCATCTCTTTCAAGGGTTGTAACCTTTAGTGAAAGAGAAGTATCAGAAGGTCAAAGTGCTGCCATGAAAAGAATCACTGTGTGAAAACATAATTAAAACAGTGACTAACGTTGGGAAGATAAATGGGAATTTCCATCATACATTCCATTTCTTCAGTCTGGTTTTGTGCTGTTTAATATTAGGGCCTTTGTTAGAAAAATGTTCAGTTAGAAAGTGAAAACTAAAGTGGAACTGAAGAAAAGAAACCCTGCAAGAGGGCTAAGAGCACAGTGCAGACAGTCTGCCTGAGAAATATCATTTGCTGTCAATAGGTGCTTCAGACTAGTAGAATTCTAGAATATGTCCTGCTACCATTAATGTATTTTTTTTGCAAACCCCACTTTTTTTTTTTTAAATTTGTAATTCTTTATTACAATGGGAGTTTTATTGAACTTTGGTGTAGAATTGGTGGGAGAAAAGTGGCACAGGCCAATATGGGTGATCAGCAAATCTCGTTTAGTGCTTGAAAGTTACATACATTTATATTGAAGTTAATGAAGTTCACACGTATTGCAAAGCTAAGCTCATGATTGGTCAGTTACTTATCAGCTACCTACGCCTACTTCTACATTCTTGTGGTTATTCTTCTGATACTAACTGCATATTTTCRGCAAAAGATTCTCTCCCCTATCCTCATGTTGCAGCAAGGGCATCATGTCCTTGCTTGTCATTGGACACTGACTACTGACTCCTAGGCTTTGTGTCCTTCATGCTTTAACAGCGGTACGTGGCCCTTCTCAGCTAGCCAGCTATCCAAAAAACTCTCAGTTGGGGTTAGCTGCATGAATGCTCAGCATATTCTGATTTGCCAAGTCCTTTCCTGTTCTACCACCAGGAACAGTCCATGAAACATGGTCTGTAATGGAATGCTTTTGCCCAGCATCAAGTAGTCTGTAAAATGTATAGCCACACTTCATTTTAACAGGCAGGTTTGCATTTCAGAAAGAAGAATTCTCTTGAATGAGGCAAACTAATGTCTTTTGTGTTTCAATTATAACAGGGTGAACCTGGTGACCCTGGAGAGAAGGGCTTAGCTGGACCCCCTGGACAGAGAGGCATTCCTGTGAGTTCTCTGCCCTAATTCAGGACTCCTGTATTTCAATACCTATCCATCTGAATCAGTAATGTCCATTCCCTTCTATTTTCTCTATTTGATACAATTAAAATTATTTCACTTTTGGTTCTCAGTTTCCTTATAGACACCAGATTTCTTGTGGGCTAGAGACAGTATCTTTCCCCTCAAATTCTTTAGAAGAGAGAAAGTATGTAAAAGGTGGGGCACGCAGTGGAAAKTAATTATGACCTCTATCCTTCTTTTTCCTCTACATTTTTTGCCATTGTTTGCTAGTGTTTTTAGATTGTGTTTTGATAGCTTGTCCAACTTCATCAGTCATAGTAGCTTGGGTAAGTCATTGTAGTGGAACAATCTTAATTCCAAAATGAAATTGTATCTAAGCCTAATCCTTGATTAAAAGCTAACTCATAGCGTATTTAACCTACACAGGGCATGGATGGCAGAGATGTCTACGGTCCTGAAGGAAGCAAAGGAGCAAAGGTATGTGCTTCAAGTCAGAGAGCCTCTCAGTCTCCATTCTACTGTGTTATCAAACATGATCATCCATATTTGATTAAAAAGAAATGCATGACATGCAAAGTACATTTCTAAGGTTCAGTGAGAGTCTCAGGATTACCACAGTGCTTGTGAGACAATCTTCCATAGGATATTCTTTTGAGGACCACTCACTCTTACTCTTTCCCTGATGTGTGTGCATATATATGTGGAGGATTGTACTTGCAGCGCACAGTGCTTTCTTCCCACTTCAGCCTGCCTGACTGAACATTGCTATTGGCAAGTGTTGGTGGGCTGGACACTATGGGCTCTTTTAATTTTTCTTGTTTCAGAGGAGGGATTCCCTAATTACCAAGGTGGGGGTGATACTCTCCAAACATCCTCACTGTTTTCATGTGATTTTTTTTCCTTGTGTTCCTACTGTCAACAGTAAGATCTGAGGATTACCTCTGGATTGTTAAGAAATTCTTAAATTCCCTTCACAGTACTGAAAAAGAAAAAAAAAAGAAATGCCTTCTTCTCTAACATTGTACAAGAATTCAGCTAAAATAAAAAGTATACAGAAAGTATGAGGTCAAAATCGTGGTACCAGTGGACCATGAGCAAAGTGGTCAGGATATTGGAARCAGCAGCAGTTCTCCTTTCAAAGAGTTTGTGCAATATTGCAACACTAGTCCCTTCTTGTTGCTTGTGAAACAGAAAGGGTCCAGTGAATCTCACTGATAGGCCCATCTGTTTCACTCTCCCTTTCTCTGAGAGAATCAGAGTGCTGCAGAATGCTGCAGAAAAGATATGAAAGGCTTTCTAGGAGCCTCTCCAATAGATGATCTCCTTTTTCTTAAATGGCTTTTTGGTAAAGTGACTCTTGATACTTCTTATTTTCCAATCTCTTTTCTTACCTTCTTAGCTCTAACAATTTTCTTTGATGGTAGGGTTTCATAGGTTACACATATGTTATTTGCAAGAGGACAAGGAAATATATAAGTAGTGTGAATTCCAATGTTTAGAAAAGATACACTTCACTTCTGATTGGTTTTTGTAAGAGTTTCCCTATTTSTCATGGGYGAACAAAGAACACACTAGAAACTGAAGTAACAGAAAACAGTTGATGAATTGACTTCCAGTAAGCCAAGGAAATATTATGRTATCATTGTTTAATCTGGATAGTATAAAATTCTGAAACTACACTTAAACACTGAGTTCTGAATCTGAATTTACATGCTACATGGGAATTCTGCATATTATTAGGAGACATGAATAAGTTTTGATAAAACACTTACTTCAGAAAAGGAATATTCTTGAAAATTTAGAAACTGATGGAAATTCTTAAAATGCCCTTCCTTTAGATGAAAAAGGTATTAATCTAAAATTATGACATTCAAGACAAGAGTAGCAGCCACTATTGCTCGGACAAGTTGTAAAGCTGAAAATAATTTTKAAATTCTTTTTGGTTTAAAGGCATCAAACACTAACCAGATCACAGTGTTCTAGATTCTTATGAAGTCTTTGTCCTTTCTTTTCGTAGGGAGAATCTGGATTCATAGGATATCCTGGTCCAGAGGTATGACTAAATGGGCGTGTTTCATTTATTTTTGTCTTGTTTTACATTATTCTTCTTTGTAAGAGGTTGYCTGTGTTTCTGTCTGTCTTCTCCTTTCCAATAAATTCTGGATTTCATTTATTTTCAGGGAGAAGAAGGAGATCAGGGCATTCCAGGAGCTGAAGGACCYAAAGGAACTAGGGGTAGAAGAGTAAGAATGATAAATCTGCTAACTCTGTGAGAGTTCTAAAAGTAAAACCCTTACACCAAAAGTGTTTTTTATCAAAAGTTTTTTAATTTGTTACTGCTCTGATCTTTTATTGCCATAATTTGGGCAAGAAATCTTGAGAAAGTGCTGGTCAAAATCTTCAGAATTGTTAGTTGCTAATAATTGTTAGGAGTGGTAGACTATCTTTATGAAAATGCAGGATCCAACTCAAAGTATCATTACAGAGGGTTTTTTTTCCTGATGAAGTTTAGTATGTGTGCATGCAGTTATAAAAAATAATATATTGTATTTCTATTTTTAGGGTAATTCTGGCACACCAGGTTCCCTGGGAGATCCAGGTGACAAGGGGCCATCAGGACCAATGGTAATTTTTTTAAATAAAATTTTTATTTTTAAAAAAATCACCCTTAATTGCTCTTAAAATTACTATTAGATTAATGGAATGTCYAATTGTGTTTCACATAGTAAACTATGTTTAATCAGCCTGGCAGTTGCACAGAGTTATGTCTTGCCTGTGGATGTGTGTGCACAGGAGCACCGGCTGCTGGAAATGAAACTGCAACAATACAATGCTCGGGAGAATTTCTTCCACAGTATTTGGTATTTTCTTTAGGCTGTGTGCATATCTAATTAAAAGAACAGAGAATACTGARATATAGAACTGAATAGGTCTGCTGAATGCCAATTCTTTTTTTTAAATTTAAAAAAAAAAAGCCAGGTAAAATGAAACTTGCAGTTACAGGCACTTATTTAAATCTTTAATTGACTACAACCTGTTTATCCATAATACAACCAGATGTCTTGATGTACTTTCCAGTGTCTGTGTTCTGCATTTTAAACAACCAAGTGTTTTATTCTCTATCTAAGCAGGTGAAAGGATTGTGGATTTCAATAGGATTTAGGACTAACCCTTTAAGTAGTTAGGAAAATCCCTGTATTTAAGTAGTTAGGAAAATCCCTGTATGTGTCTATCTTTATCCTGCGGCAATTCTGAAAATTAGCTCCCTAGTGACCAGAAACAATCCCTACCGTTAATGATTTTCTTGTTAAACTTTCTTAAGCTTACTCTTTCAACTTAAATGTGGAGCATTGCTGGTAATACTGTCTTTACCTGAGTAACATGGACCACAGGATGTTGTAACTTAGTAAACATTTTTTTTCCTTCTTTTTACACTGTATTGGTTAATGAATGTACCTGTCCCAATTTATTCTATGATGCTGAGCACAAGAATGTTTAAGAGTGCCAGCCGGAGCAGATTTCCCTCTCTGCTGCTTGGCCACTCGCAAAATTTACAGATAGATCTTGTGAGTTGATGAGCCACAGCTGTGGACCTTGCCAGTCCATGGTCCAAGAAATCTTCAGAGRTATTTCAAATTCAAGATCTCCTCTTCAGGTGAGAATAGAGCTTGGGGTGTGTGGGCTTGGTGGGATTATTGCTGTAGCAGTGCATCAGTGAAATGAGAAAGAGGGAGCCCTGTAAGAAGTGGAAGAGATAGGAATGCAGGAAGAGGTACAGGTAATGGACAGGGCCAGACAAAACAGGCTTGTTTTACTCATCCTTGGTGGTTTGATTATCCATATGTGTCAAGTCTGCACAGCTCAGWCACCACCACTGACCTGCTACCAGCAGCATTCTTTAGGACCCAGGCAATTCACAGTTAACTTTTGCTGAACAGTACCAAAGAACATGGGCCTGCTGGGAAGCATAAGAAGAAAAAAGCATGGAATGGCAGTGAGGGTGCTAACAGCAAGACAGCAGAGGAGGTGAGGAAGGTAGCTCAGGCAGATGGAGGAATGGAAGGTTAACTGAAAGGGGAAAGAACAAATATGGAGACAGGGCTGTAATTTGGAGATGTAAGGAGGTATACAATTTTGGTAAACTGTAGTGTTATGGTAGAGAGAGGGTGAGGAAAAGAAGTGGGATGGGGAATTCAATTTTTTCTGCTGTATCTCACTACAGGTCCACAGGAGTAAGGGAAATTTTTCAGTAGTCTTCTTACGCTTCTGAAATGCACATGTGATGACTACTCAAGCTCCCTTGAAAATTAGTTATTTTACCTATATTTCATTCCTGTTATGAAGATTAAACAACACTTTTATTTTGAAAAAAAAAAAAAAGCTTGGAGTGCTGTTGTTTTTCCACAACTCCTAAGAAGAAAGTTGCAGAGTGGGCAAAGGTGTCATGATGTGTGTATGGTCTGCAGGATCTTTCAAGGTAGAACTGTGGGGATTGTAATGTGCAAGAGGTGAGGGAAAGCTTGTCACACACTATATGTTGGAAAATATGTGAAGTGCAAATAACAGAACCATAGCACAGAAACTGCTGTTTATAAGGGAACCCAATTCTGAATTATACTGCTCCTCAAGAGCAACAAGTATTGAACATTTAAAAACCATTTAGGAAAATGGAGTGAGAAATAAATTTGACCTGTAATCTGCAGCTCTGAGCGTATTTATACTGGGAACTGCTGTCTCCTCTCAAATTCATAAATGGTTGCTGGGAAACACTGTTTGCCTACATCTTCTTTGGGGTGCAGAGTAACACATGGGAATACATTAGCAGGGTCTGATGTTTTGGACCTGTGTTTAATTTGTTTCAGGGTGCCAAGGGACCAGTGGGCACCATTTTAATGGAAGTAAGTAATCACCTTACAGCTAACTATACTGCCTGGAATTATCTGGTTTAGCTTCCATTGATAATCACTGACAGCACAGTTAGCTGTTATAAAATAGTATCTTTTCCACGTGCAGAGTGTGCAGTGGGTTCTTCCATTCTACAAGCAACCAAGGAATGAGAAACATTTATGTATGTGGATTAACACCATGTCCAAACTTTTACAAACTATTGGACAATTAATACTCATTTATCTGTTTCTTCATTCATATCAGTTTACACAATAGCTCATGTTAGGGTCACTATTTCCCTTCTTGTAAAGGAGGGCTTTTCTTCAGCAACAATTATTTTCACTGCAAATTACAGTGCAGGATTTCTTCAGAATCCTAATCCCGTGTARAAGGAACGCTTCTGAGTAAAGGCTTCATTAATCCTTGCATGCATGACTACCTGCGGGCAGTACTATTGCAGGTGTGTTCTGTGTCCAGAGGACATCTCTCCTCCTTCATGGACTTCTCACTTCCTATGTGAGTCACTATTGGAATGCCCATTGTTTATGGAAGTGCCATTGACTGATGRCGTCTTAGATCAATTTATTATACAAAATAAAAAATGGATGGCACTCATTCATAAAGAATGTAATGATTGTTTTAATGCTTCAGAAYATCATTAAATGCCAACAGAGCATGTGTTAAAAAGTGTACCTAGTTTCTGCAGCAAGAGGAGAGACTTCCTGTACTATCTGTTATAAAAAGGGACTGGCCTCTGTGATTCTGGATTTATTGTAATGGAAGTTATTTTAGGAGCTGGGATACAACCTTCAGCTCAAACCAATGGTAAGATTCCCAGTCTGGGGTGGTCTGGGATTTGCCATTAATTCCTTTCTTTAAATTTTGAACCTGCAGCTTTGTGAACTTGTGAATTTTACCCGAAAAAACTGCCGTAAGTGGGGAACATCTTCTTTTACCTCTGATTTCACCTAGTCACTCTTCCTGAATGGAATAGCCTTCACTGGAAACCCTGTAACTGGTAGTTTTTATCTGGGTTCAGTTTGACTGGTAGTTGTTAATTGTAAGGGGTTTCAGCAGGTGTATGAAGCAAACTTATGCTTTTTGATAATTTTTCCTATCTGTTTATTACAAAAATTATAGCAAATATTTCTTCCTCATTAAAGATTAAACAAATCTTTGGTATCGTGCCAACACCCTTTGAAGAGTTCTCTGAGAAAAGACAATATTTTTAAATCAGCTGTCACCCAGATTAGATGTGTTCATTCTCAGATATGTGTGCTCAGCAGAACCCAGGATAGTTTAAAAAAATTCTTATCCAGTAAAATGGCATTATTTTGACTATTTGATTGTAAAAGAGGAATGAGGCCTTGCACTGACAGACGCTGTCAGTTTTCTGAACTTTAGCCAGGCTCTTCATTGAAAGCCAGTGAATAAATCACTATTTTAATGCATATGAGTCCAAAATAATTTAATTGCTCTCCCTCTCTTCCTTCCAGCATGCTCATCAGGTAAGCCCATCTGGTCTCTGAATGTCCATTATTTTATAGATTTGAAGAAGAAACAAACAGTGTTTGAGTTGTGTAAAGGTTCTCACATAACTTTTGTGCTTTGATATACAGACACATGCCCAGCTTATCCAACTGAAGTGGTTTTTGCCTTGGATATGTCTGATGATGTTACACCATCTGCATTTGAAAGAATGAGAAACATTGTTATGTTATTGCTGAAGACCATTAAGATCAGTGAAAGCAATTGCCCAACAGGCGCTCGTGTCTCTGTTGTTTCCTTCAATACCAACATGCACTACCTCATCCGATTCTCTGAATTCCAAAAGAACARCTTGCTGCTACAAGCCATCCAGAGAATCCCATTAGAGAGATCCAGTGGAAAACGAAATATTGGGGCAGCTATGAGATTTGTTGCAAGAAATGTCTTCAAACGTGTTCGTCAGGGCATCCTCACCAGAAAAGTTGCCCTGTTTTTTGCCAATGGTCCATCGCAGGATGATGTAGCCATCAGCACAGCTGTGCTTGAGTTGAGTGCCTTGGATATCACTCCAGTGGTTATTGCCTTCAGTGAGGTGCCGAATGTCAGACGTGCCTTCTCTGTAAGTAGAGCCTGTTGAAAACTGAGTCAGTCACCCACTTGCTGAGTATCTGCTAGGATTTGAGTGAATCCTGTTCTSAAGTCTAAGTCCTACAGGAGCTGTCCAATCCCTTACTAGAAAGGGGTACATTAAAGGTTACAATTTTAACAAAGAAACAGTGATTCACTTGACCATAGTGGTCACCATCTGACCTTTTTCTGAACATGAATTATTAATGTCTTGTGCTTTTAGRGGAAATCAGAGAATTTCCATAATGTTCTGTTAATTTCACTTATTTACCTATGCCATTATATTTCTGAAGTTGTAACTAGTAATAAAAATTTAAATCAYAAACTCTGGCCCTAGTTTCTAGAAAAATTAGTAGAAGGCTTCAAGCATGCCTTCTGTTTTTTCAAAATAAAATTAAATTAGCAAAGCCMCTTTTGATATCTTTATTGCCATTTGTACAGGAGAAAATGCTGAAATTTTGTTTTGAAATATGACTTAATCTAAAAGATAGTAAAAAAATTAACAGTCCATTTTACAAGGTACAAAAGGAAAGCAATTCTATATTTATTTAAGGTTTCATCATATAGATTGCACGTTCTCTGTCTTTTGAATTTGTTTTAATATCATCTGTGCTCAGTTTTAACTTTTTCAAAATAAAATTCATTCCAGCTGCTGTTTCCTCAAAATCGTCCTTCTAAAAGGAAATATGTTTACTTGTACATGATAAGAAGTGTAAAACTTAGAGTTTTAAGTTCTGATCTAGCAACATCTAAGTCAGTCCTTTATTATTTACACCATATTTATTCTCATGCAGCCTCATATTTATTAGTTGATTCATGTATTTTTCTGACTAAATGATAATTTAGGAGAATGAAAAATTTCTGCTGACACATGAGAAGGAAACTTATAGTTTCTTGCCTGGGTTGTTCGACAGGATAAGCAGGAGCAAGAATCAGTATTTTCTTTACTTAGTATAAGCAGATTACAACTCTGAATGCATGTGATGACATCTGGTGACTTTACATAAATCTGTCTTCAGAGCAGGAGAGTTTAAAAGAGCTGTGTAGCAGGGGGAAAGGCAAAAAATCCACTTCCCAGCACTCTTTTAAGTTTACAATGATGGCAAGGCAACCAACCTCACCATCACCCCCAAGTAAATACAACTTCCCTTTTCCTTTTAGATGGACTTCTGCCCTTGCAGTTGAGAGGTGGTGTACTCTCTATGATCCCACAAGTCTATAGCCACAGATACTTACTGGCTTTACTTTGCTTCAGGAGCTTCAGTTTAGAGACCACATGCAGCCAATGCCAGTTCTAATTCCCTTGAAGAGTTCTATCTGTAACATTATTTACAGACGTTAATCAGAAATTAATTGTGTGGTGTATAACACACAAAGCCAAAGTTTTATGCAAAGAAGTAATTTTTTCTTTGCTTACCATTATAGCTTATTCATAAATGTTCATTTGCTGTAATACTGTGATATTTTAGACCCATTTTTATTTTAGTCCACAAGGAAATGCTTTTCCATTGGATCACATCTGGATAGGGTTGGGTGGTGGTCAGTGAAATTGTAGAATACTGGAGCACCTTCAGAGTTCCTCAAACTTTTCTGTGGTCAAATCTTCCACTGTGAAAGATTGTCTTTCTTCCAGTGACCCCAGGAAACACATAGGTCACTCTCATAATAGAACTTTCTAGTGCTAGAATTTTCCTTCCAATAAATCATCTTCACTCTTTGTCCCTGAGATATTCTCCCCTTTTCTCTGTAGAAAAATAGCACCCTATGAAGAAAAGAAAAAAGTGATAATCCTTCCCTGGCAGAAAAAAAAGAGAGTCTTCATGTATTTCGTCTTCTTAATGTTGCTTTTGTGTCTGCTTTAAAACACAGATTGATGACACAAGAAGATTTCAGTTATTTGTTTGGGAAAGACAACAAGATGAAAATTTGGAGAGCATCACATATTGTACACTGTGCTTTGGTAAGACATTTTGTAAATTGCATCTGTTGTATTGGTCTATTTACTATTTCAATAACAAATTCTATAGYTTTTGGRGKTTTTTTTGCAATGTGGTGGTGGGGAATTTTTCTGGTATACCTTAAACACGCCTGTGCTTAAATATAAAAGAAAAATATTAATGAACTTGTCAGAATCCTACTGCCATAAATGGTTCTACAAGAAGTTTGCAGAGATGTATTAAGAACTGTTGCATGGAGCAACTCAGCCCAGCTCTGCAGCCAATAGGGATGTCTGAGTGTTCCCATTCCAGGATGGCTACWAGACAGTGCTGTGGCTGTTTCTTATCATTTCCAAGAAAAACTTCACTCCTTTACAGAGGAAACTTTATTCTTTTTTCTGTCTCTGACATTCCAGCCAGTTGAACCCTTCTGTACCTGGGCCTTCTTGCCTTCTGTGACAGATTATTTTGTGGTTRCAGAATACCACTGCTGAGAAGTAACAATTTTAACTTCCTCTTCAGTGGATGCTAAGAGATAGAATCTCAAAATCACAAAAGCTGTTTGATTAATTTCTGTCTCAGCCATGTGAAATGAATTGTTGTGTTTAGCATTTCCTCATTAACAGAAATGCACTTAAAATAGCAAAAAGATTTTGGGAAGGCAGGCTCATTTGCTGTAAGTTCTATGCCGTGAGAGGGGGAGAAGCTACTAAATGATAATATGTCAAAATGTTGAACAATGATCTGAGGTGAAAAAATAGAGTTTGATTCTGTGTCCTTTACAATGTTCAGATTTCAACAGAAGAAAATTTCTCCAGGGAACTGTTATCTATGAARTTTTTCCTTATGAATGTTTTTCTGCTCTCATGCATRAATAATTTCCCCTGGTACCTCAAAACCTTCTTCAGCAAGACTMATCTGTTGTTCCTTACCAGAACAAAAATATTTCAAGCTCCTGTTACAAATGGAAGTAGAGGTTTAGAAAAGTCCTTCCCTTTTGCCCAGGYYTCTGGYAGCAGGCAATAGCTTTATTGAGGCAGCCAGCACCCCAAAACCCACTCTCATTCACAAGTTCTTTAATAATGGCTGATTTGGTCTATTATATAATGAATTATTTAATTAATAGACAGAAAACTAAGAGACATAAACTTAAACCAAACTAATACTACACAGGAATAAGGACAAAAAGAGAAACTACTAGTAGATATATACAGCATGAAGTTAAAGGTACCTATTAATGTTACAGCTAATGAAGATATAATATAACTTCAATGGGTTCAATGTATCTTACCATCCAATTGCTGGTGGGGCACATCRAGATCCTTTCCYTCMATCCCCAGGGAAGCAACCACAGAACCCGCATCCAGACTCTGGCGAGAGGTCTCCCACAGTTTCAGGGTGTGTGTGTAGAAGGCTTCTGCCTCTGTGATTACTTTGTGTCTTTTATAGTTTGTTAAACAGTGTCTTTCAGTRAGAATATTTCCTGTATGTCTTCCCACATCTGTTCTCCAGACTAAGTTGTTGATTGTTAGCTGAGGCCTGAGCCCTTTTGGAACCAGAGATAACCCCTTGTTGGGCCTTTCAGCCTCTAGGTTACCTCTTTATGGACCAACTCTCTGTGGTAGAGAGGAGGGGRTGTAGAAATCCTGCCACAGCTCCCAAATTGACTAGAGGTTTTTTTGTTTGTTTTGTTTGTTTGTTTTGGTTGGTTGGGAGGTTTTTTTGGTTTGTTTTTATTTTTTTAGATCAAAATTTAGGAAAAATAAAGAAAACTTTTGTAGTGGGTTGACCCTGTCTGGATGCCAGACACTCCCTTCACAGCTGGGCAGGAGATAAGGAGATAGGACAGAGAGAGACCACTCGTCAAATACTGTCATGGGCAGAACAAACTTGAATTACAAATATTAATTGAATTYATTACTAACAAAACAAGAGCAGGGTAACAAAAAGTAAAATTAGACCTTAAAACCACCTTCCCCCCCACTCCCACCTTCTCAGCTCTACTGTCTCCCTACCAGCAGCACATGGAGATGGGGAATGGGGCTTATGGTCAGTTCATCACACATTGTTTCTGCCAGTGCTCAGGGAGAGCACAGGGTGCCTCCCATGGGAGATAGTTCTTCATGGACTTTTCCAACAGGAGTCCATCCCAAGAGTAACAGATCTCTGCAAACTGGTGCAATGTGAATTCATCCCATGGGCAAGAGTCCTCTCCAAACTGCTGCAGCATGGGTCACTCTTCCATGGGGYGCAGTCCTTCAGGCACAGGGTCACAAGTTTTGCCAGAAAACCTGCTCCTGCCTGGGCTCCTCTCTCCATGGGTCTGCAGGTCCCTGCCAGGAGCCTACTCCAGCATGGGCCTCCCGCAGGTTCACAGCCTCCTCTCAGGCGTCCACCTGCTCTAGCATGGGGTTGAGCCACAAGCTGTAATTAGATCTCTGCATCCCCATGGATCTCTGTGRGCTGCAGGGGCACAGCTCACCATGGTCTTCACCAGGGGCTGCAGGGGAATCTCTGCTCCAGTGCTTGGACTATCTCCTCTCCACCTTCACCATTAACCTTAGTGTCTGCATAGTTATTTCTCTCATATATTTTCACTCTGCTTTTCTCTGCCCACACTTAAATCTGCACAATAGCATTTTTTGTCTTCTTCTTAAATGTTATCACAGAGGCATGTCCACCATTTCTAATTGGCTTGACCAGTAGCATGTCTGTCTTGGAGCTAGTGGCATTGGCTCTGCTGGACATGGAGGATGCTTCAATCAGCTTYTTATGGAAGCCACCCCCGTAGTGCCCCCCTCTACCAAAACCTGGCCATACAAACCTAAGACGGATCTACAGGACTGTGTGAATTTTTTATAAATCATTGCTTTTGTTGTATTGTTAAATAGTTCATTGCCTCTTGGCTCTTCCTGTCTAGATAAATGTAATCCAAGAACCAACTGTGAGGTGCCTTTTTCTCCCCTGGTTCAGATGGATATGGATATAACTTACATCATGGACAGCTCTCGCAGCATTAGCATAGAAGACTTTCAGAGAGCCAAAGACTTTGTGAGCAACATGGTGGATCAGTTTGTCGTTTCCTCTCAGCCAAATGAGTCATATGGAGGCATCAGAGTGGCACTGGTGCAGCAGGCTCCCAGGGGCTTCCTGCCTGACAGAAACCAGACACCTGTGGCCTTGGAGTTTGACCTAGTCACATACAGCAATAAAGATTTGATGAAGAAACACATCCAAGAGTCTGTTCACCAGCTGGAAGGGCCATCAGCCATTGCTTCTGCTCTACAGTGGACAGTTGAAAACGTATTCTTTAAAGCCCCTAGACAAAGAAAACACAGAGTCATATTTACAATAGTCGGAAGCAAAACAAGCATGTGGGACAGAGAAAGGCTGAGAGAGATTTCACTYGGAGCCAAGTGCCAAGGGTTCGCCTTATTCACTCTTGCACTTGGCAGTGATGTGAGTGACRATCAGCTGATGGAGCTGTCCAGCTCCCCCACAGATCAGCACTCACTGACACTGGGCAGGTTTTCCACACCAGAGATGGTGTATGCTCAGAGGTTTAGCAGGGCATTCCTAAATCTTCTACAACGTAAGTATCATACAGCAGCATTTGCTTCACTTGTGGAAAAAAAGACAAATGTTGTGTAGAAAAAGGGAGTCAGTGTATATGTGCTATCATTCAGCTCCTGGTCATAACTTTGCCGCTAATCATTCGTGATTAGTTTACCTCAGATGCTGGACATTAATARAAGTGCCAGTAATGACAGAAGAGCATTCTATTCTAAAATAGTCTTTTTCCCTTAAGTTTTTATTTAATGTGTGGCTTTGTATACTCCACTTTCACTAAAGACAGACCATTCTTCAGCTAAGAGAACACTGTCATGTTCCTGATTTAGGCCCACATTTCTACTCAGACCATTGGCAAGTCCATATCTACTGASCTGTTTATGTCTATTTAGGCTTTGGGGCAGGTACAAGATAAATATTTTGCACATTTGACCTTAACCTCTCTACAGAGCAGAGACAGGACCTACTTTTCAAGACACATTCGTGAAGAGGCTTAGTCTTAGATGCTTTGACGTGGAAACAAGAGAATAACAAAAAGGAAATTGCCACTTATATAAAATCCCCATCAGAAGCATATGCTTGGAGATGTCAAAGTTTCTATAGAAGGATAAATAGTGTATTAAAAAGTAAGACAAAATATAAAAGATTGGTTCAGGAGTCATTCTCATCTATCTGATCTGTATAATAATTTTCATTTTTCTGGGCATAGTGTCAGTCACTCTGGATATAGTGTGTTACTTATTGAAAGATGCAAACTCCAGTTCACAAAAAGAGCCATGTAGTGTTTTTTATTAATCCTACTTTTGAGGACTTTAAAACTCACCCCTGCCACCTGTGCTTTCTCACAGAAGAAATGAACAGTTATCCTTCGCCTGAACTTCAAGAAGAGTGTGAAAACTTAGATCGGGGAGACATACAACAGGAAGCATCCATGACTGAAAGGTTGGAAATTGCCTATTTAATTTCTTGAGTGCATACCTCTGAATGTAAGATTTATCCCTTTGGGTTAGTTGTTACATTCAAAGTAGYTATAACAGAAATGGGATTGGGGTCAAAAGACTTTTTCATGTTTTTCAAAAGGAATGAACCAGATGCATTTTCTAAGGTCATATTGGTGCTTAAAATTTTTTTCCCCTGCTCTCCTTGGAAGGATACCTTTTCCTGGAATGGCTGAAAGTGGTTCCAGTCAAGTTTTAGAAGACATGGAAAAAAATGAAAGTAGAGTCATGAAGAGTATGAAAGAGAACACCAAAGAACCTGTAAACACAATGCCAGAAATGAGAGATGATTATGAGGAGAATGAGTATTTCACAGAGGAAAATGCCAAAAGGGAAAAGCCTCAAGATTGTGGAAAAGCTCAGGAGAAGAGCAAGAAAAACTTAGAAACAGCAGAAACTAGAAGTGGCTGTAATGATTATGGTATGRTTCTAGAATATGAAAATCTTTTTTAATTCAGCAATAAGACTAAACTGTGAAGTCTTCAATTGAATATTTTTACAAGATGAAGAATTTCCAGCTACATTTTTCCWAAGGTTTTAGTCATCATATGTTAGTATTTAGTCCAAACCTAYATAGTAGTTAAAGACTGAACTACAGGTGTCATTATAACTTCAGTTTTGATTTATAACTTTTTGTAATAATATCATATAAAGTTCTAATCCCCCTTACTAAAATAGCCGATAATTTTAAGATCCCCAAGTTGCTCTGTAATTAGTGAGTTACTCCTGCTGCTAATTTAGCTYARCATGGAGGAACTAATTATATTTCTGCTACAGTCTGTTCCTGTAGGAAGAACAGGATCCGTCAGCAGAGGTATCAAAATATATATTCTTCATGTTTTTAACTGTACTTCCTAATACATTTTTCATTRCAGATTTGCCATTAGATATAGGTATGAGAAGCTGATTGTGAGATTATTTGCCACCAACATTCTTGTAACACTTTTGAGTGAMTTTATTGTTTAAACTACAATTAGAGAGGATTTATGTGAAAATAAATGAAAAGGTGTCTGCACAGATTTGGGTGTGGTMGTTCATTTATACAGATGTTATCCCTTCATTTTTCATCCCTCTCCWCTCAAGAATGGTTCTGGAATTGTAGCCTCATTCAGAATGAGAGAGGATCAGTAACAAGAARTTATGTTACTGTTTATAATTTACTAATAAAATATTTCCTTTGATGAAGTAGTCGTGGTCACTGCACTTAAGTGAGAAACTACCTAAGCTACTTATGAGAGCTGTATGAACTGCCTTCCCCAATCCTGTATTGTAATTAGTGACCCAACAGTTTACTTCTAAAAACATGTAGCCCAGTTCCAGAACTYGCCTTGTGAGAGATGTACTTTGTGCTCATCTCTTGCCTGAGATTTTTGCTTTTTAGTTGCTTAGGAGAAGGCTATGTAATTTTAAATCTTTAAGTTGTATCATTATAYTTCTTTATTTCTCAGTTCTTCCTCTTTAATATTGTACTGACACCAAAGTCTAGAGCTGCCTTTCTGTCTTCTTTTGAGTAACTCTGAATTTACATTGGTGAAAGATCATTAGAGCTGTTCTCACCGAATACCAGATTGCTACTAAGTTTGCTTCTCTCACCTACTTTGCTAATTTATGCAATTTAAATCTGTAATATTCTTGGATTTGGCTAAGAGACAACCATGGATAGTTTAACAACCTATGTATACTAATTTATGRAATTTTATTGATGGATACCAGTATAAGAAGTTGGAATATAGAAGAGGGGAATTATTAAAAAGTTTATTCTCCTAGTTTCTATGGACCAGATATAATTATTTTACAATCATTTAAAAAACTTTTTGTTAGAAAACTAAGCACCTTTTAGCAGTCCTTCTGTTATGGCAATAAAAAAAATCTAGTTTCAGACATTCTTTCTGGGCAAAGCAATCATAAAAAGAGGATTTTCACACTGTCACTGTGGAGTTATAGATGAATACTTAGTGAATCTGTAAGACCTTGAACCCTGGCTACTCCTTTTGTCTGACAGTTTGCACTGAACATTATTTTTCCCTGAATTTACAATGCTGAGAAGGTTGAATTTTTCTTTCATTAAATATGTCTCTTATTTCCCTTTTCCAGATGCATGTGACCTTGTTCAAGATAGTGGAGAATGTCAGAATTACATTTTGAAGTGGTACTACAACAAAGAGCAGAAAATGTGTGGTCAGTTCTGGTATGGGGGCTGTGGAGGCAATAAAAATAGATTTGAAACACAAGAAGAATGTGGATTCTTGTGTATAGAATCCTCCTAGTGCAGAGATACTTAAATTAACTCTTCAGTTAAACACTACCAGGTTCATGTGAAAAAGGCATTCAAAGAGGAAGCTTTACATACCCACTCAGCTCCCATGTTTCAGTTGAAAGAAATTCTTGATTATAAAATTATTATCTGGTGAGGTAATTGTGAAAATAAAACTTAGGCTATTTCTACAGTGATCTAACATGTTGAATATTGAGAAATTCTTGTTAGCCAAGGGTGCACTTGAAAGGCATAAAAGTATTGAAACCTGACTTCTTCCATAAATACCAAAATGTGCACTTTCTGAATATACTGCATCAAACAAAGCAGTGCCTTAGAGATTTACATGAAATAATATCAGATGCAAGACACTGACAACAAAATGTTTTGATGTGTTTGCTTAGATTTATCCTGCTTGTGGAAAATACCAGAAAGCATTTAGATCTCAAATGACAGAATTCATAGAACTTAATTCTCTTAAAGGGTTTAAAAGATTTTTTACCATAGCATCATTCTGGACTTCTTGTTTTTCTTTCCTTTTTTTTTTTAATGAATAATCCAACATGTGAATAAAATCAATCATTCTCAAATTATTTACTTCTGCTGTTAGTTCTTAAAGCAGGTGTAAGTGTATTCTTGTGGTGTGGCTTCCTATTGGTAAATAAGCATTGGTCCCCYGTCCTTGTTACCAGATGTTAGACAAGTGCTTTTATTTTAGAACATTCGATTTTCGTGGCTGCTCTTGAGAGAAAGAAAAAGTCCTGAGGACATCTGATCGAGGGTTGTAAATGCAGTGCCATGCAGAAGGGTAGGACTTAGCTGAGTTTTCATACTCAGATGATCATACTCTGATGACTTACCCAAATTATGTTGTTGCYCATTTTATGGCTGTAGAAATCATGATGCATTTAGTTTTGTCACCACAGGCCATTCTGCAGAGGTGGCTGTACTTACCTGGCATTTTGTTCTTCTGTGGATTTACTTACAAGATAGAAGAATTTATCTAGCAGCACCTTTCTATATGCTTCCTTGAAAAAAAAAAAGAAAAAAKATTAAACTGGAAGAAAAGCTGTAAAAATTATGCAGAAATTGTTTCTTACTGAAGAAAAAAAGTGAAATAATGTCATATATTCCATATATGAAGATAGATGCCACTGGATATAAACAATATTGTGCCAGCTTTCCTTAAATAAAATTTAAAATTTCCCTTTGAAAAAATAGGCTTTGGTGATTCAGAGGAATCACATACACAACAATAAGCAAAATGGAAGGGCTGGTTATAATACTGACTCTATGGAAGGAAGGTCTTGTCCACTTGTAGAGGAAATCAGCAGGGAATTTKATGAATTAAGTAATTCTGGTGCCACTGTCCAGTGACACTGGACCAGACATGCTGAACTTCCATATGAACTGCAGTCAAAGGCAGCCAAGTGCTGTGCCACAATTGACACTGCCAATGCCTTTTCCTCAGCCCCTTTGGTGGCAGAGGGCAGGGCACATTTGGCTTCCACTTGGACAGATCATTGTACACCTGAAATCAACTGCCCCAGTGGTAGTAACAAAGCCCTACTGCCATGGACTGATTCAGACTGCACTGGAACAGGGTGAAGCTCCAGAACACCTGCAGTACATTGATAATAACATTGTGCAGGACAGTACAGCAAAAAAAGTTTTTGAGAAAGGGAAGAAAATAGTCAACATCCTTTTGAAAGCCAGTTTTGCCGTAAAACAAAATAGAGTGAAGGGACCTGCACAGGAGATCCAGATTTTTAGGTGCTTCTCCTGGCATCCTGATTACCCGTGTTGGATTGGATGTTCCTCTGTGCATCATGCAGCTAATGCTACATAGAGTAAGTGAATCATACTGATCACGTRATGAGTTCAAACAAGAAACCCCAGTCATTCGGGAATCTTGGAAGYGATCATGAGCTGGCCAGAAGGCAAAGATTTTGTAATGTCGCCTGAGGAGGAGGCGATAATGACCYACTCTATAATAAATCAGCAGAATGTGAGAAGCAATATGCCTTGTTTACTGCTGGATCCTGCCATCATGTGGGAAGGCATCAGATATGGAAATCCACTGTATGGAGTCCCCTACTACAAGCCACAGAAACTACTAAAGGAGAAGGTGAGTCGAGTCAATTTGCAGAGGTCAAAGCCATCCAGCTGGCTTTAGTTGAGTACTGCTGTTTAGTAGGAAAAGTAGTCAACACTTTATAATGATTTCTGGGTGTTAGAAAGTGCCCTGTGGGCCTGGCTGCAGCAATGGAAGCAGGATAACTGGCAGCAMAGGGCTAAGCCCATCAGGGCTGCCACATTGTGGTAAAATATTGCTGCCTGTGTGGAGAATCTGATTGTGCAGGTATATCATGTAGATGCTCATGTTACGCAAGAGTCAGGCCACTGAAGTRCATAAGAGTAACCAGCAGCTGCCAAGAAGAAAGTGGCTCAGGTAGATTTGGATTGACAATGTAAGCATGAGTTATTATTATTTCAGTGTGTCCATGACACCTCGGGACACCAAGGAAGAGATGCAGCATATGGGTGGGCTCATGACTGAGGAGTGGACTTAGACATACACATTATCCATGGATGTGAAAAATGCACTGCAATTAAGCAAGCCAGGCTATTGAAACCTCTTTGGTACAGAGGACAGTGACTGAAATGTAAGTATGAGGACATGTGGCAGATTGACTATCACACTCCTGCAAACCTGTGATGGCGAGAGCCATGTGCTTAAAATTGTGGAAGCAACCACCAGATGTCTGGAAACATACCCTGTGCTCCATGCTACTGGCCATCCTGGGCCTTGAAAAGCAAGTCCTATGGGACAGAGTACTCCAGAAAGAAATGAATCATTGGAATTCATTTCCTAAACAATCTCGTAGACACTTGGGACAAAGAACATGGCATTTAAGTGGGTGTATCACRTTCCTGATCATGCCTCTGGAAAAATCAAACAGTGTAATGGACTGTTAAAGACAACACTGAGAGCAGTGGTGGTGGGCTCCTCAAGTACTGGCATTTGGCATTTAGTGAAGGCCATCTGGTTAGTGAACACTAGGGAATCARACTGGCCTTGACCAGTCAAAAATTTATGTATTGTAGAAGGGGATGGAATTCCTGTAGYGCAAATAAAAATGTGCTGAGGAAAACTGTCTGGGTTATTCCTACCTCAGGCAAAGACAAACCCATTGTACACTAGTCCCARCAGCTAGAAAGGATTGCCGTGGTTTAACCCCAGCCAGCAACTAMGGCCCATKCAGCCGAGGAAGAGAATTGGGAATGTGAAAGGGAGAAAACTCAAGGGTTGGGACAAAGGCAGTTTAATAGTTAAAGCAAAAGCCATGTATGCAAGGAAAGCGAAACAAGGAATTCATTCACCACTTCCCAWGGGCAGGCAGTTCAGCCATCCTTAGGAAGGCAGAGCTACCTGATGTGTCATGGTTACTTGGGAAGATAAATGGCATCACTCTGAACACCTCCCATTTTGATCTTCCCCAGCTTTAGATGCTGAGCATGTTGCCATGTGGTATAGGACATCCCTTGGATCAGTGGGGGTCAGCTRTTMCAGCTGTGTCCCCTCCCACCTTGTTGTGCTTCTCCAGCTTTTTGATGGCATGGCGGGGTGAGGCCTTGACTCTGTGCAAGCACTGCTCTRCAATAATAAAAACATCCTTGAATTATCAACACTGTTTTCATCACAAGCACAAAGCAGACCTCCATACCAGCTATTGTGAAGAAAATCAGCTTTAMCCCAGCCAACAAACACCAGAACATTCTCCACCCCTACAGGTGGTGGGTTTACCATGTCTGGATGCCRGGTGACCACCAAGCCACTCTTCATACTCTTTCCTGCTCCGGTGTGGTGTCCCTCCCACACAGTGCAGTCCTTTGGGGAAGAGGCTGCTCAGGCATGGGACCCCTACAGAGTCACCAGTCCTGCCAGCAAATCTGCTCCAATATGGACTCTTCTCTCCAAGGGACCAACTTTCTTGATGTTCAAATTTTTTTGGTCTATTTATAGACCAGAATATATAGAGTTTTGTAAAGGCTGATAATTTCATGCCTGGATACTCATAGTCCAGATCTCTGTCAGGCCTGTCAGGTGAAGGAACTGTCCAAGTGCTTGAAGCTGTTTTTAATGTTGTATCAGGCTGTCCATCAATGACAAATCCAAGAGTTTTCAGGAGCCAAGAAAGTGGTTTGACAGAGTAACACTGCTCTGGGGTCCTTGGTCAAAGGAGGTTTCTCTGCAGATGCGAGTTCTTCTAGGTGACACCTTCTGCTCATTGGTATCACCTTTGCTTTGCCAAGATTAACGTTCCCTGTCTGTTTTACCTTCAGGGGGTGCTCTATGTGCTCTTTCCTACATGGTATATCTTCTGCTCTTGGGACCTGACCTTTCTCAGGAGATGAAAGAAGAGAGAAGAAAGTGTCCAAACAGTCTCTGAACCTCTGGGGCAAGTATTTTGATGGCCTCATGGCAGTGCTGCTCTCCAACGATTGTGCAGGATAGCCTGTTTGCAGGTGTACATCACTGTGTCTCTCACAGGAAGCAAAACAAAAGATCCCAATGGCTTCAGRGGCAGCTGGCATAGTCCAACTTGCATCAAACCTAAATGCACCTTCTGGACAGCAGACACCTTTGCCATGTACATCCAGTGTTTCCTGAGTCAAGTGATGTAGTGAAACATTTTACATGACTCTTTTCTGCCAAGATTGATTTCTTTCTGGGTGAGTGCATGTTTCATGTTCCAGGAATGCCTGTCAACAGTTTTTAAGATCTTAGGGAAAATCTTTTTACTTCCAAATCCCAAAATCCCATTCCTGCTTTCTGGGGAAAAAAAAAAAAGAAAAAAAAAAAGATCGTACAAGTTTCATCGGAGAAATATGGTATTTGATTGTGAAAACCAGAGACTGCTTGATGTCTTCTTCAAATTAAAAAACTTCTTTGAAGAAGCCTGTGTATAACACCTTTCCAGACGTTTGTTGCTAACCTGTAGAAATAGCTGACAACACAGGAGAAACCAATTAACTGCAATCTACAGCAAGGGAGGTCAAGGGTTTACTGTAATAGAGAYGTGAAGGAAAATGTTTTCTAGCAGGATCTTAGGGGGGAATACCACATAATTCCTCTTCTTTAATTAGTTTTCTCATCTAGTTAATCCACAGCTTTAAGTTCTTAGATTCTCTTATCTTTTCGCTTTCTTTGGCAAGAAATCTCTGAGCTGCCGCAGAATTCCCAAGGCAAGGCAGTGCTAGCAGCCACAGCCCCAAGAAAGGGCCTGTCTGAGCGGCCATCAAGAGCCAACTCTATAACTACTAAAAATGARGTTGAAAGTCAGAACTGCTGGCTCTTGCAAAAAAGATGTTCTCGTAGTTGAAGAACAAGTTGCAATTATCTTATCCCTGTTCTTGTTCTGCCTCCCTATCTCAGCTGTGCCTATATTGCCCCCAGTATCTGTAATGAAGTGGTGGAGACTCATCCAGAGTCCTTAGRTTAGCAGAGGCTGAGCTCATGAAGAAGTTAGGTGCTTGGCTGTAGCCTTGCTGAGGTTTAAAAAGAGCTACCGGCTTTATGTCCAGAAATATTGCATTGCAGTAGTTTGCACTGACAATTGTTTCCCAATGACTTGAATACACATATATGTGTTTTTATGCATATATCTTTAGTAAATAGTATACTAATAATCCTACAAAATAAATGTTTTCTTGCAGCAAGTGTTCTGTCATCAGTAAACTCATAGGAATGGATTCTTCTCAACTAAAAAAAGTTCACATAAGTCAAATATCAGAGCACAGACTTACCCCAACTAAAATTAATGGAACTAAAAYGACCACTCAATATTCTGTAAAAAGATTTTCATCATATATTACTTTAAAAAGAAAATTAAAACCTTTTTTTGGAAAATAGTGGTATAGCAATATAAGATACCCAGTCTTCCTGAAATCACAAACATGCCCATTTATTAAGGGCATCTATTAATAACTTCAAAACACATTTTAAAAAATGGTTACTGTTTGATTAATAGGTGGCTAGTTAAGTGTTTTCCACTTTCCTGCAAACTGGAGAAAAAAATCATGATGCACCTAGACTTTGATAGAGCTGGCTCTTCCTGTTACACATGCATGGTTAAACCAGCTTCTTCAGCTTTCTGACTGYGGCCATTCTTTTCACTCCCCTCAGAGAGGATGCTCAGAGAGAACCACCAGGACCAAAAGRAAGACAAGGTAACGGGATATCCAGATAAAGAGGTCTAAAGATTAAACAAAAATTCTGAAAATCCTCGATAATTGTGGTTTAGAATAATTTTTCAGTGTTTTTATTACATGTTTTTCTATCTTTTGCCATCATTTTTCTTTTAACGGATGCAAGAATTTGTTGAGAAAAGGGTACAGTATTACTCTAGACAATCTGAATCTGTGAATGCAGTATTCTTTAGGGTTCTCTCTTGCAATAATTGAAGATTTTGAGAGTTTTGCAGAGATGTCAGTGAGTATTTATGTTAATGATACTTTTTTTGAAGCTGTGTGCAGATATCTGCTGCAGTGCCCAGTTTGTGGTTTTGCCAAGGAAACACACGCRAAATCTATCTGCAAGCATTAATTCCTGTGTTTAGGGGTTTTTTTCTTCCTTTTTTTTTTCTGCTTTGTTGGTTGTTTGTTTATGTAAAAAATTCATGCACATGTCTATTATTTCAGGAACAATGGGGAAAATGGGGGTGATGGAATTAGAGGAGAAGAGATACATCATTTCCTTTCTTTTGCCTTCCTGACCTCAAAGTTGTTGAGTGGTAAAAATGAAATAATATACCATATTTTGTATCTAAGAGATCTCTTGGGATTCCTGAAAAGAAAGGAGAAAAGGGTGACTTTGGATATCGGTAACACTTAGTCATCTTTTATTAGTCAGGGTTTGGATTTAAGGACAATAGTATGACTATTTCATGAAACTGTCCCTGTGAGAAATGTCTTTAATAAACTCTCAAGCACAAGGCACAACTTTGTACCAAAAAGTTATTCGCACTTCTTTTTGTTAGAATTTCTATCAGAAGAGATATTATAGGACATAAAATACTTTTTGCTCCTCTGAAAAAGAGCAAACTACTTATGAATAGCCAGTAGGTAGTTTTAAAAATAGGGTATACATTCAGTAGAAAAGACCAKTGTAGGACGGGGAAAAACAGATAAGATTGTTGTAGTAGTCTTTATCAGGAGGTGGTTTGTAACACATGTGCAATGCTCTAAATGAACTGYTTGGTACCTCACTTCCAGATAAAAGTTTCTTACCCTTTCTGTCCTTATAGAACTGCTGAAGGATACACAGAGCTATATATGTCCCAAATATTGCACAGCTAAAACTGCAAGTTTTAGGTATTTATAGCTTGCATGTAATTAYTGTTAGATATATAAAATTTCTTTTTTCATTTATTTGTGTCAGCTTCCACCACCAGGCCTAGTGCTTAGCAAGTCTTTTCTGGTGACTACAGTATGAAATGATTTTTTAATGTCCATACACAAATTTTATTTCAAGAGTATTACTACTGTATAATTTCAGGATTACTGTTTTTGAATTGTTTTTGCTGTGTGGATTGCTAGTTCTTTCTGTGTCTGCAGTGTTCAATGCTGAAATCAGACTGAATAGATAGATCCTCTGGAATCTTCATTGACATCTGTAAATGCAAGGAAGTATGTTACACATAGGAGAAAGATGTAAAGAAAAAGTTAAACCTTTTTGATACAATGGATCCCGACATATTACTGTCTGTTAGGTCACACAAAAAAGCCTTAACAAGAAAAAGATTTGTTGTCATTTAGAAACAGATCAATTGTGAACAGCCTGGTTACAGTGGCTTAAAATGAAAAAAGGGATACAAAAGACCTCAGGTAAACATTTTTAGTATTCACAAGTGGAAAAAAACCCTCACATTAATGATTTGTGTGTGTTAACTGAACTTTTTTGTATATGTTGATTTTTAGGGTCAAAAAGGACAGAAAAACCAGGAACTAAGAGTCTTCCAGTAATGAATATACTGAAAGCATGCTATGTTGTTTAATTAAAAGGTACTGGATGTGTAACCAGCTGAGGATTGAATTCTGAATGCTTTTCATAACAATAATTTTTCTTACAGTAAGCAAAGACAGGAAACAAGATGAAAGATCACAGATTTGATCATGCAGAAACTATCGAGTATGAATTGATGCTATTAATCTAATAATTATCATAATTTTAGTTCCTAGGAMTTCTAGTTATTTCATTAGTGAAATGAAATACCTTTGCTCCTTGGTCTTCTTTCTGTTTGTGTCTCTTGTTCCAAGTGCAGTGGCACAGGGGCTTTTGTAAGGACTTGCTTTCAAGAGCAGTTGGAATTTTTGTTGATGTCTACTTACCTTTTTGTTGTTCATGCTCACACTTTCTGCACCCTTCATGGTATTCTCAATTATTCTGTGTAATTGTGGTTTCGTATTTAATTTAAAAACAGAATAAGTAAACTGATTTTCACAATCTGATGGAATAATTTAGCCAGACAAAATACTGAAATTTTTTCAGGCTGAATGTGAAATATGAAACCCCAATCAATTCTCAAAACAATGAAAATTGCATAAATATGACTGATCTGTGTAATTGGTACTACACTTTAGGCTTCAAACAATAAGACTTCTTAACGTCTGYACTCTCTGTGGATGCGGAGCTATCACCACAGAAAAACCTGATTCACTCTGCTGAACACCATGATTTGGTGGCACTGTGGGCAAAGCTCTGACCCAAAGCTTTCTGCTGAACACTATGGTTTGGTGACACTGTGGGCAGATCTCTGACCCAAAGCTTTCTGGTAAGTTGTCATTTTTATATGGGATAAACAAGAGTAAGAAGTACTTCATGTTTCCACAGTTTGCTGACAGATATACATTCCCCCCTGGATACAGAAAATCAGCCAGAAGCTTGTTCTTGTTGATATTGCTGGACGTTTTCAATGTTCTGTGCACAGAAATTGCCTGTTAATATTTTCTCCAAGATTTGTGCTTACACAGCAATTAGGGAGTAATTAGAAGTTTTGTTAAATAAATTGAACTGACAGCTCTTCACTGTTCTCATGGGAAATCAGTGTGTGCTTCAGTAAACAAGTAGATAAATCACACTTTGGAAGCAGCCCACTTCTGCCACAGACARTATTACTTGGAGAAAACACACCAGCCAACAGGATAGTTGTGGCAGATTAAAAGGAGGAGTACTTTCAGTTCTGTGAAACAAGATGTTGCAAGTCTTTCGTTATCTTATCATGCTACAGTAAAGTAACAGCTGCATCTCATTTTCCTTTTCTCCAGTAAAAAATTATTGACTAGTCACTGTGCAAGATTGGTTTGAGTTTTTTACACAAATCTATGACTAATTTTTTATTCCATATCCTTGTGTTTCAGAGGGAAAATGCTGTCATAATTTCTTGAGAAGCTTGGTTTTTTTATCAGAAGAACTTCTTGTCAGATTTTAATTGCATTTTTTCCAACTAACTAGGGTAAAGCTGGGGACAAGGGACTTGCAGGAGAACACGGACTAAAAATATATAGAGGCAGAATGACAACTACATCATCATTGATACTCTTTAATGGGTTTTTTAAATTATTCCTCCTTTACATGTGCTGATTTCACACTTGTATTGATTTTTAGATGTTATGTCTCTCATKTGCAAAAGCTGTTAATACTCTGTCCCTGTGTAAGTCACACTAAACAGAAGCAATGACCATCTCTGAATATCCTACTATATGTGTTTCAATTCATCTTCCTTTCTTGCCTTTTAGGTAAAAAACTGCTGTAGAAGAAATAAGCTGGTTTAAGAGCARWGAGATGATGACTTTYATTTCCCCTTAACTTCTTTGTCCTGGTTTTTCATGGCTTCTTATGTGTTTCTTTCTCCCTTTTCTTCACAAGCTTTTGCACRGCTGAATAGTAACTTCAGATSTTCTCTGCTATGACAGGGACTGACAAGGGCTGGCTGCTCCCTGCTGAAGCATGTGCTAATTTTATTTTAAGGACTGTATTTTTAAATGGACTTTGAACATATTGGATGAATAACTCAGTTAACAAAAATGAGATGAAGTACTAGAAGAAAATTGGTGCTTTGATGTTATCCATCCAGGTTGTTCATCTCTTATGAGTGAAAATGGTGTCAGACCTCATATTCTTCTTTCTTATTTCTCATTTGCCATTAATTCAGCATGTAGCAAATAAGGGAAGGAGGAAAGAAATTTATTTTATTTTCCAGTAGAAAATAAAAGTTTTACATTGCCTCTGTATGTTTGAATACCACATATATAATGTGTATTCATAGAACGCCTGCTGGTCTGGAAGGCAGTTGAAGTGACAGGGGATCTCCAGGATGCAGGGTAAGACCTAGATTCCAAATATTTTGCCATTACTGGAAACTATGTTTGCTCTTTTTCATTTTTAAGGGAAATAAGGAGTGAAACAGAACATTTTCTTCCTGTTGTGGTGGTCTGGAGTAGTTATTTGTGCAGTGTTCTGATGACTTCCAATGATGTATTGCCCATATATTGTAAATTGCGTGACTGTATTACCTTGTGAACTTCAATATTTTATTAAATAAAGGAGACAGGGAATCCATCTGTATGCAAGCACAAATCAGGTACTTCTGAATGCAGGTGGCTAATTGTATACTTATAAATGTAACTTTCAGAGGTCACCATCTAAATGCATGATTTGTGCATGTTTCAAAAGTGTACCTGACTCAAACTTTGAGCCTCTCCTTTAAACTAACACAAAAGAGAATGATTACTGTAATTTTTGCTTGTCAGTAGCACCATAAATTTTGCAATTATGTGTTTCTAACAAACTCTTTACAAGTGCCTTTGTGGGAATTCAACAGTATGTATCTTTAGTCTCAAATGAAAGAAGCTCACTTTAGAAAAATTTATTTCCTCTTTGACTTTCAGCTTTACAAGTTCAACATGGTCTAAATGACAGATTGGGTTCATTTTCCACTCACTAATTGTTACCATTGCTAAGAAGTCTGCAGCTCTTGCTAAGATGGTATTTTCCCTGTATTTCTTTGTAGAGATGATATACTGTGAATTTCTTACAGCTTCAAAATAGGATTAAAGGTGAAATGAATTGCAACAGTCATGTTCAAAATTCTTCTAAGTGCTAGAGGTTGGTCCTTGCAAACAAAGAAACAGATGTTTTTTCCAACCTAAATGGAAAAAAACATTATATATATATATATGTATATGTATATGTGTATATGTGTGGGTATATACTTATATATAAATATATATAATTAAAATAAAAGGTAACAGGTAGTAAAACTTTCATTTCTATTGTGGAATTTCAACATCCCAAATCATAGTAGACATGAAATAAAACATATAAAAATGTGTAATGCAAATAACTGTTGGCTTTGGTTTTTTCCCCCATGATTAGTAAAATATCTGAGCAATTAACTGAGATGAAGAGAACATAACTTGAAATTTTTTCTTTTATTTTTTTAGGGGAGTAAATGACTGAATGGACAAGCCTGATTTTCTGTACATATGTCAAGCAAAGTCTGTGTTACAAACAAATACACAAAACACACATACACACAAAATGTACCACCTCGATAGGTACTCTTGCTCAAGTATGGCTTTTTGTTCTTGTCTGCAGCCATGGGAACTTGTTACCTACATCTACAAAAACAGCTATGAGCATTCAATTTTGTTTTGATATTGTAAAGCTGAGTAATCCCTTTCTTCCCTGATTTATTAGTATCACATTGGTTCTGTGATCAGCACTCCTGTGAATGTGTGATCTTAGCAGGCAGGTGCTTGAAAAATGTTGTTAGGGCTGAGAACRCAAAAGTATTTTTCTGCTTGTTTAGATTACTTTATTTTTCTGAAGTTACTGTAGCATAATTTATTAGAAATGTTAAGTGTCTTGGTATCTACTGGTTCCAGTTACCATGWGGTAAGTTGGAATTATTTTTCCCGGTCTACCTATCCTATTTCCTTAGGAGGTGGCTGTGCCAAAGAGTGTGAGTTTCTAGAACAAGAAGTATGCTTACATTTGTAAAATCTGAGAGAAACCTCTCAATGAAAATGTTTGGTGTGGAGCAGGCCCAGGTCCTCCTTGTTCTTTTACTCTATTCTCCAATAAAACAAAAAGGGCTTCAGGAAGCACACATGTGGAAGGTAGTAATGCATCTAAGACACTGAAAGACTTAAAATCTGTAGAACTATGGAAAATAAATTCACTGTGTGTTCCAACAGTGATTTCAGCTTTTGTTTCAAAAATCTTTAGATGCAACATTTTTCAACTAAACTTTCTTTTTCTCTTTCTTTAGCTTTCTGGGAYGGTGAGTACATCTTACTCCTATGTTACTGATACTAATGGTACTGTTTATTTTCAAATTGACCAAGCAGAGATCTGATAAGCTGTGAACTACTTTGCCTATGTAATTGTAGGCTCCATTCAAGCAAACATTCTGAGCTGTGTGTTTCCTTAACAGGGGTTAAATCCTTCATAGAGCCAGGTGTTTACTGATCTGCAGCTTCAGCTCRCTCATCCATTTGTAGGCAAGAGAAAATGAACTGGAAAACAACATTTAAAATTGGATGTAATTTCTTCAAATCTTTTATATATCACAAATTTCTATTTACAAATAAGGTCATGGGTCTTCTTAGAGGCTTGTGTCCTTTTGTTTCAGTGATGTTTTATTTAACACCATTAGTAARGGTATTGCTGGCAATAATGAAGTAGTATGAGTTCCTCCTTTGTCATTCCCCATATTCTCTATGTTTCTGTGCTTATTATTTTTTATTATTTCTTTCTACTTTTCCCTGAGACATACAGCTTGCATTATCCTTCTCTCACCTTTCATAATTCTAATATCTTCCAGCTTCAGCCCTGCAGATTTTCATCCTTGTCCCTTCTCTGAYCTCCTTTTCTGTTTAACTTCACCCCCAACAGTTCTTCCACTGCTTCMCACTGAGCTGACAATTTTATCACAGCCATTATTTAAAACTGTGTCCTCTTCATTTGTTCTGATTTCAATRCTGCTCTCCTTTGTTTTGCTTTGTGTGTTTTTTTTCCCCTAACTATACTCAGTACTTGGTGTGTTCCATGCCCAGATGTGTCAGTACCAGTTATGTACAGGAAATGATAATGGAACCCCTGTCCTACACTGAATTTGGCTGGAATGGTGAGTCAGTAATCTCCTCCCTTCACTAGTGCTAGATAAAYTATCTTATTGTTACTGTAGTTATGTTGCTTGCTGTAGCCTGTGATTTTTTCAAATTACATTTTTCTTCATGATGCAGCAGATTATTTTCTTCAGCACAATTTCTGCTTTTAGATGTAATATAATGGCTGGAGTAATTACAAGATGAAATGTGTTTCACTACAGAAATGTCACATTCATTATAAAACCTGAACAATTCTCTTAGTAATAATGCAGTAATAATAGCATCAAATGAGTATCTGAGCCTCACTGCAGAGCTTGAATTATTGTAGGCCCACACTGTGCCACAGAGGAGCTTTAAAAGGGAATGTTGTGTGCTGAAATTGCAGGGTACAGCTATASACCCCAAGGCAGACTGTTGCAAGCTCACTCTAGGTCAGTAGTGCAGGTCCTTCCTCTGCAGGCACACTCAGCAAGGGGGCTCAGGCTGCAGCAGATTCACCAGAGGTTCAGAGTGCAGGTGAATCTGCGCCTGCCAGAACTTGGACAAAACCCAAGATTATTTCTACCCCTATTGTTTAGGGGGGGCTGGAAAAGCAACTTCTTTTCTCTGCTGCAGCTTATCCAGCTTTAAATAGTGCTAATAGAATTTACCTCTATTTTTCAAATATCTTAGTAAAACCTTTCCACAAAACCAAACAATTTTTATTCTTCTGTGCTTCACTTCAGTATACATTGGACAGGTTTTTGTCCATCTCCCTATTTTCCTTTGAGCTTCTATCAAGTGTGGAATGTAGTTTATCATTGTGTTGCATAGCTTTTATGTGTATTACTCTCTATATCTGAGATGCAAGAGAACAAAATAATTTGGGGGTCTTTTTTGTTTCCTGCAATTCTGTTACCACCACCTCATCTACCTCTCAGAGTTTCACAACAAGAGTACGTTACTCAAAGCACTGAAAAATATTTCTCACCAGAGATCCTCCAGTGACAGGGCACTAGATGTTTGATGAGATTTGTCACCATGAATGTTTTCAGGAGAACTACAAGGTGCTAAAGTGAAAAAAAATAGCTGTGATTTGCAGTCATGGACCATCTTCTTCTGTTAAACAAGCTGTTATGGAGAGCTGTTATGGAGATGAGTGCAGTAGAAGTCATTCCAGTAGTTATTATCAAGTTTCTTGTTTTGAGGGACTGCATGAAGAATGAATGGGTACGGAGCTTCTGTTTCATGAGAAAAACTGCAAAATGCCTCTACTTGTCTGTTCTAGTGCAGAGCCATCTTCTCACATGTAGATGTGTCTGACCTACTCTTGCCTATGAGTGAATGCAGATTCACTTTACAAAATGAGTTCTCAGAAATGAGCTGCATTCTTCCACCTGATGTGCTTTCCTCTTGTGATCTTATTTCTCATTCTCTGCCATTTATTTTAAAGGAAATGGATGAGAGGCTGATAAATGGGCTTCTTCCATCTTGCTTTAGGAGCAGAGTTCAGGGAACCTACACTGGCAAAAGGCTCCCTTGTGAGGCAGTGAGACTGACACAGTTCATGCACTGTTTTGACAAAAGAGAAACTCTGAAAGAGCGTGAGCATGGGAAGTCTTTGGAACTGGGACACATGGACCAGCTGAGCAGCCTGGCTACTTAGTTGGATGCTGTTATCCACATTGGAATCTCTCCTATCCACTGTTGCAAAAACTCTATTAGTTTTGTTTTTAARGTAGATGTTCCTTGTCACTGATGACTTCAAAATCCTCAAGCCAGTGAACTGGTTCTCTTGTAAAGTTTGAGGTGAAATCAATAGTGYCCATAGTGCAGCTAATAAGAACCAAAACCTCTTTTGAGGTGTTTTCTACATTTTCCCCCTATATTTTAAGAAATAAGGCTCAAAATTATTAGTAGTTACATTGTTCTTAATAGGGCATTTTGTAGAATTACTATAGGTACACTCTACTTCTAATATAAATTGCTGCATGCTGTAAATTCAYTTAAGTATGGATTATTTTTTATTATTTTGCTTTTTAGTTTTGGAAAGGATTTTATACTCTTGTCACATGCAGTAAAAAAAATGTTAGAGAGGAGTTCATTACTGTAGTGGTTCATTTAATACTGCCCTGTGGCCCTACAGGGAAATGTGATCTGTCTATGATCAATGTTCTAAGAAATCATGTAATTTCATATTAGATGAAAAAGACCAAATATAATAACATATATTTGGCATTAAAGAACATGCTKTGGAATTAGGGTGTATTTTTATGAAAAAGTGTAAAAAATAACATACAACAACTATACATTTTTTTGTTGAGAGTAAGCTATTATTCTGTCAGATTAGGAATGAGCAAAAGCATWCATGAAAAACTAATTGTAAGAAGGACACAGAAGATTTTTACATTAAGAAAACTGAGTTATTGATTTAGATTCTGTTAATGTTCACCAAAAATACTATGTGACCTTGCAGAAATTATAATAATACTGCTATGTAGGAAGGATTTAATGAATTTAAAGGATTTTTACTCTATAAAGAAAAACTCTTTATTAGAAATTTATTAGGTGGTGTTTCTCTAGCATGCAGTTGAAACTCATGGAGAAATGTCCAAGATTATTTTAAGCTATTAGGTTTTCATTCTGACTGGCATAATTAAATAATGTTAACTGGGAAAAAGAAGCRCACTTCCATGTGCTTCCATGTGACACATAGTCTATTAAAAGACTATATTAGGTACAGTGTAACTCATGTGAAAAAGCCCAAAGGGGAACCGTGTTTCTCATTAAGACTGAATTATTTAGTCTCATTCTGGAGGTTTCYATTGCAGATGAGTTATTTGAAATGGAAACCTCTTCCTTTTCCTCARGTGTTATGCTCAGCTTAGAGGTTAACAGATGAGAGACTGAGGCTTTCTGAAAATCTCTGTTCTTGTTCATATGCCTCAGGTCTCCTCATGGGAGTGAGTCCWGCAGGATCTGACCTGCCACTTCTTTCACATTCGCTGGATTTAACTTATTTCCTAAAGCACTTTTTGTCTTCATCCAAAAAGGTGTGACTTTTTTTTTAAACCAATGAATTTTRAAAAAAAGTGCCTTAAAATGCCATAATAAAAGATTATAGGTAATTTGATAAAGTTTTGTGTACTCTGGCTTCCAGCACAATTTCAAATTTTGTTCACCTTGTAAAATCTCAGTGATTACTGCTGCTACTTCCTCTGTGTCACATGCTGGGCAGAGAGGGAGTTTACTGTCTCTCTTGTAAAAATGTGAGGAAGTTCATTTCAAGCTGTATCTGTAAGAGCAGAGTCAGTGGTGTGAGGGCAGACACAGACAGGGCACTGCAGAACTAGTTTTGCTGTTTCAGATCTTTCCATAAGGATGAACAGTTGTCTGGAGACAAAGTTCATAAACAAGAATGTAAGTGATCCAAAAAGCTGCCACCAAATGACCTGAAAGCCTCACTGGGTTTCTGTCCCAGACAGGTGATATTCTGGTCATCACATTCCCTGTATATATGACAATGAAATAAAAAATACTGCCTTTGTTTATTCTGAAGAGTTGTTGGGGTAACTCCTATTGTATTTACGGGGTGCCCCGTGGCAGGAAAAAATTATAAATCTGACTCCATGTTCTTAGAAGGCTAATTTATTCTTTTATGATACTATACTATATTAAAGAATACTAACTAAACTATACTAAAGAATAGAGAAAGGATACGGACAGAAGGCTAGAAAGATAATAATGAAAACTCGTGACTCCTCCCACAATCCCAACACAGCTTGACCTTGATTGGCCAATAAGTCAGAACAATCCACATTAAACCAATGAAACAACCACCTGTTGGTAAACAATCTCCAAACACATTCCAAAGGAGCAAAACACAGGAGAAGTAAATCAGATAATTATTGTTTTCCTTTTCTCTGAGGCTTCTCAGCTTCCCAGGAGAAGAATCCTGAACAAAGGGMWTTTTCCAGAAAATATGACTGTGACAAATTCCTGAAAGTTGTGCAGTCAGATATTGGGGATTATATATTGTAGATTCATCATATAGTTAGAGTGGAAATTCAGCCATCACCAGGGTTGTTTAAATACAGAGAATGCAAATGGGACTGTGTTCAGAATTAATTCTAGCACCTAATTTTCTTGCTACTGTAAAGATATAAACTCTGCCTGTCAAATAAGAGTGAGAACAGTCTAGTGATTGTCTGTATCCTTTACAAAGTGTGTTAAATTGTGTATAGACCATATAAAAAGTGTTCTGACTTGACACCAAATTAAGTGACAGGTCCGAACACCTTACTAAGGAAATAAATAAGGTATAAATATAATCCTCAGAATCATCAAAATTTAAGTTTATTTAGGTCCTTCATTTTTTTTCTTTCAAATTTTCCTATTGATAAGTGCAGAATCAGACCACCACAGCATTCCTATATATATGTAGCATTTGCTGTAAGTGTATAAAATCAATGAAGTCGCTTAATTTGCAGCTGTTCTTGGATAAAGAGAAAACTTTGCCAAAATCTTCTGAATCCCATAAAACTAATGCATTTTATTACTGTTTCCTGAACAGGAGAGGACAACTACAATCAGAAGAACCCAAGGAAAAGTGCAATAGACTCCACTTTCAGAATAAAAGAGCTGTGTAAGTCCATTAAATAATTATTTGGCATTAGGGGTTAATAGTGGATAAGATTTGCTTTCAGAGCACTGTCCTTCATGGGTATTTTCAACAAGTTTTTGTTTGATTGGTAAAAGTCTGCTTGATTTGCAAAGAGAAAGAGTGGAACTGGACTATAAAAACACATTATAAATTGACATCATACTATGTTCGAAAAAGTCTAAAATTGTTGTGCACAATTAATGGCATCCCTTGTGTTATTTCTGTATTTTAAATACACCTTTACAGTCTCATGAAAATAGTCATTGGGCCCCTCTGAAAATTTCCAAGTGCTGCAACAAATTATTATTAAAATGCTACTTTTTTGTTGTTGTTACACGGAGGCATAAACACAATGAAAAAAGAGAAGTCAAAACTGAGGAAAACAGTCACTGATGGCAACCAGTTTTGTGATTTCTCCTGCCAAAGGCATTGGTTGGTTCTGAGACTGAATCAAGGGGCTCACTCGCAATGCAGAGATTCACTAGACAACTGCCCACTAAGACACACACTGGAAAGTGCTGCAAAAAGACTGCAGAGCCAGAGTTCTGATCAGCAAAAAAAAGATGAAGACATTATGAAACATGAAGTTTCCAAGCCATTGTCTTCCGGCTTATTTCCCTGAAGCACAACAAAGAACTGTGTGAAAATTCCTAACATTTTCCTGGTTGCCATTACAATTGTACAGAAGGATCTCTGTTATATAGGCAGGCACTTTGTGTTCTTACAGCTACTTGTTAACGCAGCTTCAGCATGAACCTGGAGAAGAATTTGAATTCTTGCATTAGAAAAAATGGTGATAATAATGAGGAAAACCAAAGATTTTGAAAGCCTACTCTTGGAGGAAAATAGCTAGAACAGCTGGTTGAGAGTTCTTGTTTCCATTTTCTTATGTTTAGAATCACCAYCTCATATTTGCAGTTACCTGTTTTGAGTTTTCTCTAGCAGCAATTCACGTTACAACGGATGATGGCTGATAATAGCACTATTATTGACTTGTAACAATCAACTTTGGTTTTGCCCCTGCTTCAAGCTGTTCTTTTCATTACTTTTCTCCTTCTCTATTTGCAAGTGAATGATTCACATAAGCCTCCATCCATTTTCTGAGTGAATCCTCTCTAAGGGGGACAAAAAGCCTGATGCTTTTCCACTCACCTGCTGAGACCTAGCCTTTTAAAGTACAAGGTTGTGTTTTGGCTTCTCTCAGCTCCATGCTGTTTCCAAGATTTAGGTGAATAAAAACTGAACTGCAGAGAAGGTATCAGAACAGTCAATAGCTGCTTARCTAAAAGGAATGCATCTTCTTCAAGACTAAGTCCTACAAATCATTCTTAGCTTTTTCTTGAATTGCATTTCCTGAGAATGGGTTTTGGGATTTGCAATCAAATGTTAAAACATGCTTTGTAACTTTTATTCTGAATTCTTTCTAGCCTTTATGCCTTTCCCAGGGTGTGAATTTCAACCACAGATACTATGTTATAAGAAGAAAATTGCCAGCCATAAAGAGATGAAATGTCTTTTCCTTTCAATTTTCTGCTATTTGTTATCCCTTCACAATGCATCAGCAATGCTTCCTGAAATCACAATCTTTTAAAAACTTGCAGATGAGAAGTCATTTTCAGCAGTTTTCTATGGAAAAGGAGGCCAGAAGGCAGGGATTTCAGGTCCTTCAGGCAGACACTTAGAGTACATCAAATTAATTGCAGGTGGAGTACATGGATTCTCCAGTTTCCATGTCTTCATATCTTTAGCTTTTCACTTTTTCTTTTCTCATGCAACCTTCAGAGGAAAAAGGCAGTTATGTTTTGCTGTCAGAGACTACAGTGTTCCACAGTGATGAGAGATGTTTTATTCCCATCTATTTCCATCACAGGCTCCTACAGGAGCACTCTTTAAATCTACAGGCTCATTCAAGTGTGTGAGTTGGGAAGAGATTCCCTTAACAAAATATTTGGTATCTTGAAAACAGAGAGGATGCAGAAGATGGGGAGAAATAACCAAAGAAATAAATTTCTGTCTTCATTAGCAGATGTTTGTGTTTGTTTTGTCAGATGTCTGGGAAAGGGAGAAKGAATGTGCTTAAAAGGCACACAGTAACCTGAAGACAGGCAGAAGCCRTTCATGATTTGATTCTGGAAGTACACTGCATTYCAGAGAGATGTCTGTTTCTCTTCAGTGTTTCCAAGAGTTACAGAGACCAAGGTCACTAGAAGGATACTTTAAGTACAGTACAGTTTTGAGATTAGAGTACCTGTTCCTCATGCCTCAGAGAAATAAAATATCTCCATTGCTYTCAGAAACCTGAAAATATGCTTGAGCTCTGATGTTAATTTGTAGCCTCTGTACTGCACACTACTGAGAAGCTGCATCCTACCACAGTGTTTATCCATCTGGGTTCTTTACTGGTGTTAATTGATTTGCAAGGTGCAGAGAAGTTTGCTTTTTACTTTTTGTTTTGCTGTCATTGTTRTTAAGAAACTACATTGCAGGATTTCCATTTATCCTGATGGCTCTGCTCTAAAATGTATATCCTTCCTTATTAAAATCTTCTGCACAAAAATCATCCATAGGACRATTTCTTTCAGAAGAAAAAGAATTGTGAAGTAAAAATTAAATTTGGTGTATTTGTGAGATAGCCTGTGTGTATCCCCTTTGCTATTTACAGCCTCATCGATATCYCACAGTATGGAATTGTCCCCCACAGGTATAGGAATCAAGGAAATGTGAGGATAGAGTGCAAGGAAAAGAGAGTTTTCTTTATCTTCCAGGAAACCTTGTGAAGAGCTGGGCTGTAATGGAATTCTGATACAGAAAAACAGAAGAAATTTGTAGGCACACAACACTGTAGTGTCATTTGAGTTATGTAATTTCAAGTCATAAAACTGGAAAACATGTTGACTGCTCAAAGGTTGCACTTTTCATGAAGCTTGAGATAACTGTTTTAATGRATTAACAGCAAGAAATGAGCATGTGCTCTCTCTTGTGCACTATTTTGAGCCTATTAATTTTAATACATTTGACACAGAATATCAGCTTCTTTTTATAGATGAGTGAATTCTGATATCATTAAAATTACCAACCACTTCACCTATTAAACTCTTTAGTGTGGAATTTTGCTGTATCCAATATGACATGGAAGAATTGTACTACAAAACAAAAAAATATTATAACTRTCAGAATTGCCAGTAAAATTACTTTAGATATATCATATATACTGGGTTTCTTGCTGATCTAAACTTCTCTTAAATATAAGCTACTGAACCTCTTTTACAGAAGGAGACTAACATTAACTTTATGGAAGAGATTMATTTTTGTATAATTACTGACAAAAAAGAATTGGATCTGGATATTCATAAAAGACTGGCTACTGTTTCCTTCATTATGCTGTAGGTGAGTATGGGGGAATAAGGAAACTGCACATTCTCCATTCTACAGTTCAACAAGTCTTTTCCAAAGTATTTGTTACTTCTTCTTTCAAATGAGGGGAAAAAATTAATACTCTTATTGCACAAGTTGTGACTTGGCCATGCTGGGCAAGAAAGGAGGAAAAGAAAAAAGAATTGAAAGTGGGGCTCTCCCACTCAGCTCTCTGTCATCACCCCAACTGTCCTGAYTCTGCTAATAATGATATTCTCAGCATCATTTCCTCTTCTCTCTCCTTGCTCTTTCACAGCACAGTTAAACACTGAAATCTATTCAGTTCTGCCCGTTCTTGTTCTTTCAAACCCTTCTCTTTTCTTTTCCAGTCAAAATATTTCAAAGAAAAAGATCATTTCTAGTAAGAAATTTACATCTATTTTAACCATTTCACAAAACCTAAAACCAAACAAAAAATCATCTCACTACTTGGAGATGTCTTAATTCTGTGACACAGCTGAAGTTGTTTGATCCATCTGCCCCTTTCTTTGTGAAGTTTACCTTTGATTCTTACTTCACGTGTCTTAGCATATCTAGCACAGAAGTACTTGGGCTTTCTTGGTAATGATTGCACTGTAAAATAAAAGGAAGCTCTAAAATGACATGGATGCATAGAATTATCCATTGCCATGGCTGGGTATATGTGATGTGTCTCCTAGACAGCAGGAACTCACACCTCTCCTGGAGCTCTCACCCTGCTTTTCCTCTTAATAGACCATTAAATTTGTCCCTAACCTCTGTACTGCTGTCATCTCTCTAGTCTGCAGGTACTTTAGAACTTTGGGGCMTCTACCTTTCTGTCATATTAAGTTGAAATTGGCCAACATGTTCACAATTCCACTGTGGCAAGAATAAAGAGACAGACACTGTAACAATATCAACCTCATTTTCATTGGAAGGAAGGCTACAAAAGAACCATAGAAAAACAGGACTGGTACACTCCACCCTTCCTTCTCAAAATGGCCAGATTTTCATTGTACATGTAGAAAACTTGCTTTTAAAAAACTTTCTTCTTAACACTAGCCCAGGTTATGAAATTGTGAAGAATTTTACTGGAGGATGCCATATTTTTAAACTGAAAATGAAACAAGAAGTAAATTTCCAGCTAATCTTCTCTGACAAACTGTCAAATAAAAGCTGTCCCAGAAATTTATTTCATAATTTATGCCATTCATGATTAAACCTGTGATTCTGGATCCTGAGTCCTTTGAGCTTGCTGTGAAGGTAACCACAGTACTCCTTGTGACTGTATCATTTCCTGTGGCTGCTTTGTACTAACTCACTCTGGCTTTTTGGTTTTTTTCCTCTTTTGATCCCTTTGTTTCTTCTTTTGTATTATATTCACAAAATATAGTACAGCATAAAAGRCTCATTTTCTCCAAGCAAAACAGAAAAACCAATAGGTTTTTCTCTGTTCCAGCATAGCCTGTCTTGTAGTATGATACACTGACAGGCATGGACTTCYGAAGCACGTGCTACTCTTCAGTATGAGGCTTGTGTATGATGGAAAAGCATCATTGAATGCCAGGGGCTTTTTCTTTCACTCAGTCTTTTTATGGCCTAGGACATAATGGCCTTTTCCTGCCTCAGTCTGAGATTAAAATTTTGGCTTGTGCTAGTTAATACAGAGCTATACATTTAGCCATGTTACATTTTTATTGCAAGATGAGGATTTATGAATTTTAAAAGTCAAGTGTTCTGTCTCCCTTGGCAATATCTTTTTCATTCTTCCCTGCATAGTTAACTCAGCTGGCATTTAGAAATAGATTATTTTTAAAATTTGCTTTGCATCCAGGAGAATTTCCTGACTGTACACATTATTTCTGTTTTCACTTTTGCTACTCTTTTTTTTTCAGATGCTAAAGCAGTCTTGCAATTTTTGTTTGAAAAGTCATTYTTTTAAAACCACGCACAAGCGAGATATCAAAAAGAAGGATTTAAAAATGTAATTTTCAATAGATGCCTTTACTCATGCATCCCAAAATTGCRAGAAGTAGTAATAAAAATGGGAATGTCCAAACCTGGTTAGTAATATACTCAGGGTATGAAGCACAGAAGAATAAACTGCATTCTGGTTTCTGGTGGCTGCTGCTGGCAGATGGTTATGGTTCGACTTTCATTTCCAACCTTTTCCTAAGCATTCTGCCTTCTTTGCCTCAAGCACAGATTCCACTGAGATCATGTAAACTGGGCCAGAAGTGGACCCTCTAAACTGCATCTCACAGGCAGATGTGATATTTACACGAACTGCCAAGATAAATCTCATCTTGAGGAGATTAGTGGGAAGCCCAAGCTCCTATTTTTTAATGGAAGTTTTGACATTCTGAAAACGATAGAAGATTATTTTGTCCTTGCCATCACCACTTCTGAATATTTACTGTAACTCATGTTGATTCATGTATTTATTAATTCATTTCACATTCAGCGGTGATTATTTTAATGAGATAAATAACAAAAAGGTTTTTTCTTCTTGCAATGTCACCTTTTCATACAGTGTGTACATGGATGAAGTCAATTTCATTTGCAGATTAGCCTATCTGACCCAGTTACCTTCAAAGATGTAATATTCTCCTTCTGATCATCTGCAACAGTAACATCAACCATCCTTGATTTGGGATTTGAGAACAAGTTGCTTCTGTTATGCAGCTTGCTTGCATAATTCTCAGGTCTTTGTCTCCCTCGTGATTTTTAGACATACTCTTCTTGTCCTTGCTTTCTATAAATCCTTGAGAGACCACTTTCTTTGGAAGTGCCTTTCTTTTCTGTGGATCTAAGAATATTAACTTCTTTCTCCTTAATTATGCTAGCCAGGTCTGTTGTGATATGGTCTCTTCCCAGGAGGCAATACTTGGTATCTCTTATCAAATCCCTTCTATGTAATACCAATGTAATGGATTGTAATACTATTCTATTTCACTTTCTTCTAGCCCCTGATTCACTTGTTCAAAACCCAGTTTTTACAGATGTATGTAGGTGATGACTTAATGTGTAATTATCTCTTTTGAAGCTGACACTTTGAAGAAATCAATGAGCTATGGCAATAATAAGGTGAGAAAACAGGCTTCACTTCAGTTGTTATCCCTACACTGCATTCCCGAGGATGGCTGCCRAAGTGGTGTCAGCTGGAATAGAAGAGTCTCTTGGAGGCTCCAACCAGCACAGCACAAACTCATTACAGTGCAGGATGAAAAACAGTGATTTTTAACACTTTGCTTTTCCCTCTCCTTGTTGGAGAAGAAAATCTGGACTGTTATCTTCACAGGTAAAAATAGAAATTTTTCTTCTACTTTCAGAGCTGTTGCCAGCTTTCCTTCACTGGTAGCACTAATGGTTTTCTGCCTCCCAGAATCCACAGCACCTTTGTGCCTTATGCCAGCTGGTCTAATTTTGACAAGAAGTAAATTAACTGAGCAAAGCTAAGTCTCTGCTTTTTATGTAGTCAGGATATACTACCCCATGAGTGTTTAAAGTTGGAAGGAAATGGTATTTGTGATTCTGGCTGGATTTTTAAAATCACAGAATAGTCAGGTAGTTCATAACAGTCTTACTAACATCAAACCATCTCTGTTTTCATGGAAATGGAGTTCCATTCCAGAAGTTATTTTAATAAAAATACATTTTTCTCTCCCATTTTACAGAAAACTGTGTGCACACAAATAAAAATTTATTATTTTTTCACAGGCCACCCCTGTCAGAAAATTCATTCTGGAATTGTTGCAAACCCACAWCTTTAATTCTTTAATTTTCAATATGGCTTTTTTGTATATAGAAGTTCTGTTATCAGTAGCCCCTAATGGATTCTTTTTGGCTTTGAGTGAACTTAAGCATTATTTGAAGACAGGCAAACATTGGTGTTCACAAGAGCCCAAAACAATGAGTTTCATCACTTAATTACATGCTTTATGAAACTGTACCTTCTTTTGTACATGTTTGTCTCATCTTTTATGTGATACTCTGTAGTTCTTGCATTAAATGCATGAGCAAACAGTTATTGCCTATTCAGTGTTTCCTGCCATTGCTTATTTACAGATCTGTTATCTCTTTCTTCAGGCTTCTGTTTTCCAGAYGCTGACTCTGAGACTCATTAATGGTTCTTTATGTGGGAACCATTTTTTACCCACAATAGGCATCCCTGTGCCTCCCACAGTTGTATTATATATATTTTCATTATGAAGGGGAAATACTACACACATTATTCACAGCAAGAGGGCACCATGGATTTGCTCACTGGTGTATTATGCTGTTCTTTCCTTTGTAATATCTAACATTTAACTTCTGGATCAATATTGAGTACTGAGTTAATCTTTTYATAGGACTGTGTTATAATTCCAACATTTTTGCCTGAATAGGACTATGTATCCAGGACTCATTCAGGACTCTTCATAATAAACACAGGGTTAAGGTTGGGCTGTGTTTACCATGTACACCATTTGTACCTACAAATAATTTAATTTTACATGGGATCATTCAGCCATCCACCACAATGAAATCCTTATATAAATTTTTTGCAGCCACTTTTTTGTTCCTACTGCCCCAAGTAACTTATTGTCTTCAGCCATTTTGGGCATATTGCTGTTCCTTTCTCTTTTCTAAGTCATTGATAAACATTATGCAAACAGAGGTCATCTATCTCTACTGATAGCTTTGCTCCACTGTGAAAACTGATCTATTTGTGGTATCACATATTGTGCCTTAACTAGTATTAAATGGTATTTAATTTAATAACTGTATTTAACAGTGTTAATCTGTGGGAATTTTTATATCAGATAACAACATTAACTATTTTTGGAAGGCTGTCTTTGGGGAATTTGTCCAAAGCCTTCCAGAAAAGCAAGACAATTTGCCAGACATGTACGGTACACATGGCTAGCAATTCTTTCAAAGATGAGTTTATGCTAAAAGAGTCCACCTTAGATGTTGACTCTTCCTTGATAGAGCACATTTACTGATGTCTTTACCAACCCTGCTTTTTTTTATAATTCATAGTATTTTGCCTACTGCGTACACTAGGCTGGTCTCAAAACTCCCCAGGATTTTTCTAAAAGATCTGGTGTGAATTCAACCTTTTTAAAACTAGAGCAATTTTAAGCAAGAAGCTCCAAACCATAGTTGGCAGTTTGGCTATATAATTCCTGATGCCCTTTAAAATACATCATATTTTTGATGAGAATTTTCTGCTCTTGGCAATTTACTACTGATTGAAATCTGTCCTACCAAGCTGGCAGATGTTTCACGCAGAGAGATCCTGTGGCACATCACATACATATGCAGAAAAGGGACAAGATTCTAGCACAGGAACCCCTCTGAATTCCTCCACGGTGAATACAGAGAGAAAGTATCCTTCTAATTATCTACCATGGCCTTGTTTTGTTTGAAATGTTTTACACCTTCTTCAATTATTGGCCAAACAGAAATTGTTGGATTCTCATTCACAATATATTTGGAAATGAGTTTATTATTTGTTTTTATGTCTTGCAGAATGTTTTCATGAGAATATATTTTCTATATTGTGTTTTCCACATGGTTTCCAAAGTTTATTTTCCTGTGTTTTCTATTTCAGCATAACTTATGACTTTTGAAAGGTTTCCTTTACCTCATACTAGTCTTCAACATGTTACTGTGAATGTGTTATCTGAAAATATTATCCTTGTTTAAATGTCACACAGCAATAGGATGTCATCATCATCAYGGCAGCTAAATGGAGTCTTTCATGATTGTGCTCTCCACCTTTGCAGTATCTGTAATTTCCTTTAGCACAGATGGAATTCCCTTTCTGGTAAGAAAATCCATGCCTTCTTTTGATGCRATTCTACAGCTTCAGCCTCCCTTTATAGTTTTGCCAAGTTTTGCTCCAGGCCGAATCTGAGGACACAAAGCTTCTATTGACACAAACCCAGAGGAAACGTCACTGCAAATATCATGCCCTTTCACATCCGTTCTCCACTCCCTTTGTCTTTCTTTAAATATTTCACCACAACTTGTCTAATTGTAACTGTCAGCAGTGTGGTATAATTTTAGTTTAAGACCACCTTTCCTGAAGAAGCTAGAAATGATTCCCCTGTGCTCACTGAATCTCAGTTTTGCTTCTGTACACAATGTCCTGTATCCTTGTGCAAAATTCCTAAGATAGTTTTGCACTTCAGGCTTTGGGTCTGGTTTAGCCAGCTGCTTGAAATGTTTTGAACTGTGGGTGAAACACCAAGCTCCTGAGTTGTAAGATGCTTTTGATTAAATATTGATGAAATTGCTGAGTTTTATCTGCCATTTCTCTAGATTTGGGAGGGAGACGGGGGACTGAACCAATATTGCTACTCTGAGAAATATTAAAATGAAGACAYGTCCTAAATTATTGGGTTAATCAGCACTTTCACTTAGCCAGAAGCCTTCCTTGTTACAGGGAACAGTAAGTTATAAGTTGAAAAATCCATGCTACTAATAGAATAGTATTCTATAAGATGTAAGAGTTTTGATAAATATTATTGAATACAATTTTGTTTTCTTTTCCCTCTTTTGCATGTCTACAGTGCAGCAGTGCAACATGGTTGTTTTCCTTACCCTGATCTAAAAGGTGCTCCTAAACTTAAATTATTCAGCTCTGATTTTAAAAGTCTGGGACTAAATGTAAGACCTCACTGTCTTCCTGGACTGCGATCCAGCAACACTTTTCCATGAGATCAATCTCACTGCAAATTCTTTTTAATACTGTACCCACCATTCAAGTGTCCTATGTATTCATGCCATTTAAAATGTCTTGTAAGTTTCATATGGTGTCAGTGGATTGTAACACCTGAAAATGAAATCTGATCTTCTTCTTTCATCAAACCACTTTGTCAGCGGGCAGAACCATTAACCAAGGCAATGCAGCCACAAAGGTGATTCCCTTCACTAGGTGTATAAGGATCTGTTTAGAACTGTACACCAAATGGATATAGCAACAGAAAAAGCTTGACTTACCACCCTCTTCCTTGCTGCTCTGTGATACAAGTGGACTGAGMAAACCTTCCTTATTTCTGAATACATACAACATAAAGGGACAGCACCAGCTCCTCTATACAAAGCCAAGAAAAAYCTTCTTTCAGCATAACAGGGAGCAGCAATGATAAGGTCTGCAAAGAAATGTCACACTGTTCTTGAGCCCATTTCCTCTTTTGTTACACTTGGGGCAAYGTCTACTACACTAAATTATCCAAGTAATGCACTCACTAGGGAAAAGCAGGCAGTCTTTTTCCATTGAATTCTGAGACTTTTAAAATAAGTCATTATTTCATGTGTTGTCTCTTCAAAAACCCAGTTCACAAGTTAAGACCATTCCCTGATTCTATCAGATACTCTGTAGAGAAGTAGGCTTCCATTTTTTTCCACTTACACTCAAGAAACACATGTAAAATTAGTGTTGTTTGTTGTCAGTGACCTTCTGAGTCCATCCACGCAGAGGGGGTCAATCACCTGTTTTAGGGGTAAAAGTAGTACCTGGAACTGCAGGTAAGGAATGTTAGTAAAGTTTAAGTATGACAAGGATTTGAAAATCTGAAGAATTGGACCAGATAGTGGAAAAGTAGTGAGAACATTTACTGCCCCTGACATTTAGAATTGCCTCTCACATGAACATTCCATGATGAAAAAGTACTTCCTGCTGAAAGCCATGTTTTGGCTATTTTTGACATGCATACTGAATGACAGAGAAGACCATCCTGATGGTGCTGCTTTAGGTTCCCAGGGCAGTAGAGCTTAGTCTTAGACTCAAGTTCAAAGCAAGATGGATGAAGGCACAGCTGAGGAGCAAGGACACCATTGTCAAAGGACAGCTGAGGACTGACACAATGCTAAGATGATCTCAAATGACAATGAGCCCAATGGCTCTGCCAGCTGAGACTGTGGAACCATGGATGTAAAGAAACCCAAGTACCAGACAGGGAAGCTCAAGTGGACTTTATTATAGTTATTAGAATGTACAGGGACATCAGTGCACTGGTTCTAATTTCATTTCTCAGATTCAACACAGGAGCAGTTAGACACCAGCTCTTTGCTTTATGCACATTTAGAATGTGTCATGTGGGACGTCCTGAAATAATTTTCTGAAAGGTTCTTGAAGAACAGTGTAGTCAAAACCAAGCTAAGTGACTTCATAGATTCCCTGATATTTCAAGGAAATGCTATGGATACCAAAAAGCTTTAATATAAGAAGTGATTAGGAAGTGCCAACAGGGTGGTAGGATACAGGTAATTGATTTTATCATTGCTTTTATAGTTTTTAAAGTCCAGTCCATTCCATTAACTGGAAGCAGTCCTTGAAAACTTCATTATAATACTATTTCTTTATTACAAATATTTACATACTATATATTAGTACAATTTTTATTTCCACACTTTAACAATCCCATCCCTTGACGCAGTTACTATAAACCCTTGMGTGGTCTGGAAAGTCGCGATATCAGTGATAATATCGTGATGCCCGACTGGGAGAGACTCTGGACCCTTCCGAGGGGTCTCATCACTGGGCCCCATCTTTTGCTTGTTCTGAATTTCCTGTATAAAAACAAAGTGGGAAATACTATTTACAGAAGGGTGAACATTTGCAAAGAGAGACTGTCATCCACATTAGGTTGTCAGTGCAAGAAGACCGCAAAACCTCTTCCACCAAAAACCAATCAAACAAAAATGCCCAAACATACCACCTCACACCCTTKGACAGTTTTCTCAAGATTACTCCTTGATTCATTTCTTTTCATCACACACAGCCTAAGTCTTAATCTGAACTGACTTTACAGCTCTTTGATTAGGTAAACAATGGGGGTTTTCCTCATATTTATTTCAATGACACTAAGACTTTATATTCCAATAAAGGGAAAAAAGTTATAGGAACACATACATCTTSGCTTCCCAAAGCTTTAATAAAACTGCTTCAATAGCATGAATGTAATTTAGAAGTTTGAGAACACTAAAAAACAGTGCATTGGGTAGACCCCTACTGACTTTTTTTAGTCACCTTTGAAGTAGCACTCAATTTGTTGAACTGAAACAAAACATTGTGCTATTTAACAACTAGAAACACCGCCAGTTCCCAAAGTCACTCTGAAGGATGTAACAAAAACTTCAGCATGCAGATACTGTACTATGCTGGTGCCAGTACATCTCACATATCCTACCCAAAAGACATTCCAAACACTGATCAAAGCCAAAAGTATTAAAAGTCTAAATTTCAATATCCCAAAAGGAACATATGACTSTGGCTTCTGCATGTAAGTAGTATTTGTTGAGCCCAATTCTGTCAAAAACAAATTACGTTTTTCTTTTAAAGTAGCTTCTTCCTAACTGCCCAAAACATGCAATGTTGACACCACCCACAAAAAGTAAGAGTGAGCAAGTTCTAATTGAAGACATCATGCAAAGAGTAAAATCCATAGGGCCATCCAAAAGGAAGCAGAATAGGTGTCTATCAGACAAAGCAAAATACCTGAACCACCTCTGTGCCCTCAATTATCTTCCTGTAGTAGGAAACAGATGGGCAATTAGAACTTCCAGCAACAACATATGATCTTTCAGGGTAGGCTAGATCCCAAAACCTAAACATGAAGAAACAAAATCAAGGTGAGATGTTCAATTCTATCATCTTAAAACAKCTCCTTAAAAGTGGTCTTGCTCTTATGATGAAAATGAGTGGGCACAAATGCTATCTGCTTTCTACACTTACTGGAAGGGAGTGATGCAGAGAAATTTATACTCATATTAAGCTCACACATGAGTTATTTTTTGKTTTTTGTCATGAAGCCCATGAAGAATTTTACAAAAGGATACACACTGTATTTCAGAGTACACATTACATTTCAGAGAAGCACCAAGTTCTGCAGTCCTTTTGCTGAGAACAATTTCCTCAGCTCACTGATGTTTACTAATGAACACATGTTCAGTATTATTGTTTTGGATTCTTAGAGATTAGTTAGGCAACACTTGGCAAAATTTAGTACACCAGCAGGGGTGGAGAGGAGGGTGACACACAAAGAAGTTGTGTAGTTTGATTACCTTATTTTCATGTCTGAGCCTGCTGTCAGTAATATGGGATTACCAGAAGCTGGACTACAGTATATTCCRTGGATGCTGTGAGGAGAAGGCTAGCAGGAAAAAGGGATATATAAAAATAACTTAYCAGCAATAGCTGTCACCATGCTTCTGAAAGGGAATGCATTCCTTTCCACATTCATCCACCCAGTTTCCAAATCTTTCTGGCAAATGCCAAGTCACTTTAATGGGCCACATCTTAATATATTAATGTATATTGCTCCCTTACACTTTACAGAGCAAGACAACAGAACTAACCCTCCATAATCCTCTTTTTTTTTTTCTTTGAATCTTGGAAATTACACTCTCAATGAAGAGAGACTATTTTTAAAAGTATCAGGCAGGAAAATCCTACTGAAAAGCACACGGATGGTTAAATTTTTAGGCTATGAAGGCATTATGGGACRGATATACAACAGAAAACTATCTTAGATCATGGAGCTCCCTGTGTAAAAAAGAGCAGGACTGAAATTAACTCAACTTGCAATCCTTGTAGCACGTACAAACTTAAGTTTAAGTAGATTCCAGATAGGCATTTACAACATTTATAGAAGCAGCTGTGGTAATTTTTGCCTATGGATTTGTGAACCATATTCCAGATTTCTCCTTTTCCAATTAAGTCCTTGAAGAAGAACCACTTGATGCTTTAAACTAGCAGTTAAGTGTAGTAGTGGTATTATATTACAGAAAGAATGTGTAAAAGAGCAGATGTTTACAGAAGTATGCATAGCCCCAGGAACAGAARGTAAAAATAAGTACAAGATACCACACCATGAATTTTGGCTTTTTCATAATCTTTACAAGCTTAACCAGCTCACTGGTTTTCTAAGAACATGGCTGGGTATAACAAGTGAGAGCTACAAGAAAATGGAAGGTACCAATGAAGAATTAGGCTACACTGCATTGTAAAATCTACATTAGGTTTTACAAAGGGCATTTAATTCTGAAACGTAAAATTTTTGGCACCTTATGGTGCCAAAATGAATCCCAGGGCAAGTTCTGTACTGATGAACAGCATGGAGTCTAAGGTTGTTCTAACCCTGGCTACACAACAGAAAAAAAAAAAAACCTGGAAAAGAAAGAGACCAGACCTGCAGTTCTGAAAGAGGTGGTGCACTGCTGGCCCACAGAGTGAAGCGACGATCACCAGTTTCCATATCCCACATGGAGACTTCATTGTTGCCCTGAACAGCTGCAGGAAAGATAAAGCCAGTGCAAAAAGTAAAAAACAGGTTGGTTGGCTCTTGTTGTTTGCTCTACTGACATTACATAGAGGGTATGACATAAAGACACTCTCTGTTTGCTCCCTGCAGCATTTGTGTTAGTCTTGCTTTAGTACTTTGGTTTGGCTTGAAAGCAGCTTCACTATAATTAAAAGTGACTGATTTAAAAGTGTTTAAAGGAAACCTGATTAAATTCCCAACCCTTCTAGAAATGTATAAAGCCCTCAGTTTTATAAAACCCTCCCTAGATAACTTCTCAGCGTTCTTTGAGAAGGATATGTGGTTTGCTCAGCATAGTCTTCAGGGACTTTGGAGAACACTCCTATGCATGTAAGAAAGCAATMCGAAGTTACAGAGTTCAGTAGCTCCAATGAACTTCCACTCTCATGTGGACAGGTAAAGAATTCTGTTCAAGGGATTGCTTACAAGCCTGGCAGCAACCTAGCAGCCAAKGACTTTTTAATAATAATCCAAAATTATGAACTCTGTCATTCCTTTAGTCCTTTCACAGGGAGGAAAAAAACTGGAAAGCACAGTGAAACTTGCTTTATTTGTATGTTTTTTCAAGGAATTTGTTTTGTCTCCCAGGGTGGTTAATAACTCAAAATAGGAAGTGAAGCCTTAAAGCAAGTAAAATATGAAACTCAAACTACTCTCGTTTTTACAGCAACTTGATAAATTTTGTTAAGGTACAAAAGTTTAAGGTACTTGTCCATTTCAGAATGTGTTCCTGACATAAACATACAAAAGTCTATGACAGTGTCACATGCAGTGAGGATGAAGAARCTGTAAGGGTATCAGATGAGGAATGTTGGAGATTTCCAAAAGTTCTAACCCATGACCCAGCTGGCTTAGACTGAAAGGGGAATTGGAATTCAATCTCTGCTCTACAGAAGGTGGTAGCAGATTTTCCATCAGCTTCAATGTATGTCATGAGTTTGAATTTAATCTTTTGTAACATTTTGTCCTTAAAAAGAGATAGGGTAGACAACACACAGGGAGGGCCCCTCATGAGCTCAGAAGATGAGAATTGTAAACACTATCATTTTGACAATGGCTAAACCCTACTTTTCTTCTTTTCAACTCTCCGCCAGGGCTTGAAGCAGAAGCTGAAAAAAAAGCTGCTTTAACCACAACCTCTGGCAATTGTGAGGTAAGTTTAAGATATCTTTTACCTGCTATTACCCAGGACTGATAGACAGGATGCATGAGCAGGCGTCTGATTCGGGCCTTGGAAGGATGAGAGTGGCTGGAGATAGGTAACTGAAACCTCATGTCCCAGCATGCCATGGTACCATTGCTCGTTCCTGGTGAGAAAAAGCTCCCCTTAGTCAGAGGGATAAATATATGAGTTTTTGTCCCTATCTTTGTGCTCTGTTCCTAGGGAGATGACCTTCAGCCTCAAGTTCTTAGCAGGCAGAATGCTTCTCAAAAATAGATGAGAAGATATTTCTCTCCTCTTGTTTGAGAAAAGCATACGCTAGTAAAATCAGATCAAGCAAAAGCTTGAGCTGTTGTTACTTTAAGAGAAAACCATAAGGAAGAGGGGGGCAGGGAAGAGAGRGAAACTAACAGGAAATACAGGCTTACCAATACACAGCCAGCACTGGTGTATGTCCACAGCAAATGAAGTTATGAGGCCTAACTTCAAATCGTGTTTCAGTGTCCAAGCATTGCTGCTGGATCGCAAATCCCATCCAACCAGAGATCCATTAACTGTTCCATAAGCCAGTACTGACTGGGCTCCTGAATTGAAGTGATGAATGTCTACCACACAGCCATCATCCTTCAGATCTAATGACCTGGGTTAAAATAATAAACTAATTTAGGCACAGGTATGACTCCCTCCAAGTTTAAGACTCCTTCCCACAGCTTATGCTGAGCAGCATTTTCCTCTTTGTGTCACTTCTCAAGGCATCTGCCAGAAACAGCTTTCTGAATTCAGTACAATGGATGTTTATGCTCTCTCAAATCTCTCTGCTGATAGGACCTACAAGGCTGTCAGCAACCCTTTGCAAACATAAACACAGCCCTGTGGCCTGAGTCAGGGCAATCCCAAGCACAAATACAGGCTGGATTAAGAATATAGTGAGAGCAGCCCTGAGCAGAAAGACTTGGGAGTGTTGGCTAATGAGAAGCTCAGCATGATCCAGCAATGTCTGCTCACAGCCAAAAAAGCCACCCACAACAGAAGAATCAAAAGTGTGGGCAGCAGGTTGTGGGAGGTGATTCTCCCTCTCTCTGCTCCACACTTGTGAGACCCCACCAGCAGTATTGTGAGTACTTTCTGAGGCCTGGACACACCTCTCAATCAAACTGGAAGATCAAGTTGTAGCTTCAGTGCCAAATATTCAAACACTGCTCATATGGAGGTAAGAAAGAGCTAAATCAAGCCCAAAGACTCCCCTACATACTATCCCATTACCCATATCTCTACCAACTTAGCACATTAAGGGCCCGAGAGGAAAAATTGCAGGTTTTAGGCAACATCACATGCTGTACATCTGTAAACTAAAAATCTATATTTATCTAATGACCTGCAAAAGAACCTTCAAAATCACTTTGTAAGTATTAAGATTGTAACAAAGGAACTAACCAATCCTAGTACATAAATAAAAAAACTGAGAACTATTCAGAATGGCTGTTTCAACCTCCTAATGTGTTCAGTGACACGAGAAGGACAAATAAACTAAGAATGGTCAGCTCTGCACAGTTGCCTTTCAACCCTTCTTTATGAAGCAGGTTAAGAATGTGGATTACAGCCTTCCACTACACTCTGGGCTCAGCCAGCAGGAAGCCTAGAGCAAATTCAAGGATCTTATCTGAGGAATATAGTAACAGCTTGAGCTCTGTGTGTGACGAGATTTAACTGCTTTAAGTACATACCTGCTTTGTATTGGATGAATTTTAGGAGATTTAGGGAGCTTTGAGGATTCAATACCAAGAAGCTGGATGGCACCATTATCTGAAGCTATAGCCAAGTAATGTGAACCTTGGCAAAATGTAAGTGTCTTTACATGTCCTCCAATCCGGGAGTATGTTAAAATTGATCTAAACAGTACAGAAAGAAACAGGGGAGAGAAAAAAGAGGTTATTTTTGGTGGCACTTAAAAAAAATACTTCTCTTAAACACCTACTTAAAACCAATGGCTCTTGAGAAGGCTCTGAAAATAACATTTTCTAGCTGAGAAAGCAAAAAAGCCAGTATTGGCTTTAAACAACAGCAGAATATATTTATATATGTACAGAAATGAAATCAAAAAGCCTGTAATTATCATGGCTGCAAAGCAGTCCCTTTGCATTTTTTCTTTTATTAACTAATTGAAACAGCAATCTAATATTGTAGATGCAAGCCAAGAGGAACACTAATATATCTCCTTATTGATATTTCCAGTACACCCACAAGTGATTCGTATTTTGCTCCCTGCTCTACTTTATTTTTCACTCTAAAATTGCAGACCAAACTACCACAGGTTTTTAAGCTACCTGGTTGTAGTGGTTTTTCCTTCCATTTTTTGGCTGTTCCAGACCTTCACGGTGCCATCATTYGAGCAAGTGGCAAAAATGGAGTGTTCATCAGAGACCCGAATGCGATTCACGGCAGAYTTGTGTTCATGAAGGTGAGCTACCAACAGCCCTTTGGGACGCCATCCTACAGGGAAAGCAAAACCATAACCTAATCAGGAACATGCAAGTCCCYCTATATCCATCCACTAACAGCTATATCAGGATACAGTCATTACAACTGCAAAGCACAGACAGCACTGAAAACAGTGTTAAAGCATTTTAAATATTAAAGGCAAAAGCCTACTTGCTCAATTCTAAATTAGACACTAGGTCATAGGTGCTCTGTACAGTAAACACATTTCCTAAGCTAAGAATTTCCTCTTTTCCTCATCCTTTGCATTTTTTCCATGAAAGGATGATATCTTGACTCAAATTATACATATATATATATATATACACACAAAATTTTTTATCTAATAACCTCAGTGGCCTGTGATGTACCTGGAGGTGGGGGCTTGCTCTCCCACTCAGCATTCTCCATCATCTGTTTGGCAAGTCTCTCAGCATTACACTGCTCTCTCTTCTGCTGGATCAGCTGCTGCAGCTCAGTTTTGCAGGTGGTGATGCGCAGCTGGTGTGCAGATGGGGACATCGTGCTGCTTAGGGCCTGCAGGGTTGGTTTCCTGGGCTGGACAACTGCTCCATCAGATGCCTGTAGGATATCAGCCCTTAAAAATATATGTCTTACATTCTACACACAGATAAATCCCCCTCATAAGATTTCTGTGTCACACACAGTGAATAAAAATGGAAAAAAATCGTTTTTATTGAATCAATTAGCAATGAATTAGCATTTWAAAAATAGTGCTTGCATGAAGACAATTTAAAATAGTGAAAATTATTATTTATATGAAAGATTAACATTYTCTTATTCTACCCGGTTTGCCTACTTTGTTCTATATTCTGTCTAAAGAAACTATAATGTGCTGTGCACACCTATTTATGTGATTATTACAGAGGCAGTTATCAGTCCCAAGACTGACAAAATTAAAGGTTAGCTCTCAAATTCATTTACATTGGACTTTAAAAACCAAAGTATTTAGTGTTTCCCTTAAGTTCAGGGTAGACACACTCATTTAAAGCTAACAGAAGTTAATCTCCAACTAGAACCCAAACATAAAAGTSTTCAGTGTGACGACATGCCTCCATGGCCCACAGAGCTCCCAGCCTATCCTCCTCTAGCCAGTACTAAGTATTACAGGTACAAGATGTCTAAATGCTGTGATTTCCAAGTTAAAACCAARATATCTCTTCCTCACAACACGTATCAGGGCATTCAATTTGAGGAAAAGTCTTCCCTGTCAGAGAAGTTTACATAATAATTGTCCAATCCACAAAGCCCCATCTCTTTGGGCAAAGCATCTATTTGTTAGTGAAGCTCAAGGGACTAAACTTACTCCAGTCCTCTCTCAGTTCCTATTTTAAAAATAAGAACTTGAAAGTCAGCAATTCTGCTGAAGAAGACAACAGCCAATAATAGCATGGCCAGTGTCAAAAAACCTCCAAATAAAACAAGAACATCACATCCCTATAGTCCCACCTGACTTTAAAGCAATTAAATCATTTCAGGTAAGATGCAAACACAGTATTTTTCAGGTATACCTGTGGAGAGGATGACAAAGTGGCACAAATGCCAGCTGAGGACTCTGAACGAAGTGGCTTCCCAGCTTGGATGGCTTCAGGATCAGTAGTTTGCCCATGTCCTTTGGATATTGGCTGGGAGATGTTTGTGGGTTCCAGGGACCCAAACATGCTTTTCCATTCTTCATTTACATTTGAATCTTGCTTTACATGCTTTCTAGCTGTAAGTAGTTTGGAGGGAGGGAGGGAAGGAGGAGGTGGGAGAAGAAAAAAASAAAACACCCCCAACATTACCATGACAACATTCACTCAGGATTGTCATTACTTTGAGACTACACGGAAATCTAATGTTTTCATGCCAGATTATTATTTATGTACAGAGAAAACCCTAGTGCTATGTTGTGGAGATCAGCTGACAGCATTTTTAAGGGAAACCAAACAAAGCACCTGCCTCATGTGTTCACATCCTCTGGATCATGTAGCTGACTCATGTAATAAATCACTTCMCTAGAGGGAAAGCCTACATCTAGAAGGCTGCAGGATTAGACTCCACCATATGACAAATTTTTCTTAGAGAATCATGGAAGGGTTTAGGTCATTTAGTCCAGCCACCCTGCAATGAGCAGGGGCATCAAGAATAAATTTGCAACAGCACAGTACCAACAATCATTGTTGGTGTCAAATACAATCAGTTTTCCATCATTATTGCAACATCACCTGTAGATTCAAGTAAGTTATTGTTTAAATAGGAAATTTATTTATTTCCAGTAAAATATAGACAGAAAAAGAATAACATGGAACAAATTAAATTTGGACAAAGCCAGCGAAGAAAAGTTAAAGGCATAAAGACTGAAAGAGTAACAGCTTTGGGTAAAACWAATTACTTCAAGTATAGACTTCATAAACACTACATTTTAAATCATGTTGACTCCACATTCAAGGATGGAAAAAAAAAAGAAAAATTCTACACTTCTGTACTTTCCTTTAYGATTATATGCAAAACACCCTAATTCTGTAAATAGGATGTTAATAGCTACAGGCTTTACAGATATTTCTGTACTTCTATATGTAAAAACACAGAATCTACCAGTGATGTAATAGAAGAGGGAATTACAAGCTTGAGAGAGTAAAGAGGAAGCTCAAACTGTCTGGTAAATGAGAATTTTGAGGATTCAGAGAACTGGAATAGCTAGCAGCAAGTGGATTTTACATCTGAACAAGGAAATRTAAGAGGTTTTTTGAGCTGAAAGAAGAGCAGGTAAAAAAAAGTAAAATGGGAGTAGATGAGAAGCTGAAGAACCCTAGGGCCAAAACACATGTACTGGGGTGAGCAACAGCTGGGAACTCCTCAGTGCCAGCCTGAGGAGCTTTTGGTTTTCTTCAGGCTACCTCAAGAAAACACTCAGGATTTTCACAGTTAAAGAGCTTAGCCGTTGTTGAGAGGAAACAGCAGACAYGTAGCTTCCAACGCTTACACTGTTGCTATGAGTCACTAGAGTCCTGTTTGTCACAATCAGCTGAACAACTGCACATGCAGTCAAAATAATTTAAAATATTCTCAGGGGAAAAAATAATCCCCATTTTTCAATGATTGGAGAACATTTCATCACCTCACATTTCAAACAGAAGCAGTAATTTTCCTATTGCAAACTCAGTGGGGATGGTGATGGTCATGTAGGCTGATTTACGGAGAACACCCTGAAAGGACAGCTATACTTCAACTATATAGATCACAAAACATACTAACCCCGTTTGTCATCAGAATCCTGCTTTGTTTTAACAAGATCCACTTGTCTTCCAGTTATTCCCAGAGCTGACAAGTCAATCACCCCTTTGTGACTGCTATCATGCAGGTGGCTCTGATCCACAATATTGGCTTTAGCTTTATTAGATTTTAACATAAAGTCCTTCAGTGCTAACAGTTTGTCTTCTTCCTCCTCAGTCATCCCCTACAGAATAAAAGAAAAGGTAGTATTACTCTCTGTTAACAATAACATGCATCAAGGCATGAAGATTTAAGAAGCAGTAAAATTAATGACTGGCTCAGAAGTGCAGAAGAACACATTCCCAGAATTCAAAGCATTGGTCCATTGCTCATACAAAACATAAGGTAAGCTACTGCAGTGTAAGAATACCTTTCCTCCTAAGGAATGGGGCAAGGAAAAGTGAAAGGGCATAAAGCCTAATGTGGGGTTTACTACAAGGGCAGAACAGAATTTATTGCTGGATCACTCTCTGGTGCAATCTGCTTAGCTGCCACCTAGACCATGCTTACAGCCTACATGCCATGGGGGGAAAAAACCCCACACAGCTACAGTCCTTTCTCTTCCCAGTTCTCACTGCTTTGGGTGGGTGATTCTTTATGTTCCCCTCTTCACACATAACCCTCAMGACTTTCCAGCTCCATTTCCTTTTGGCACACATGTCTAGCACTTTGACAAATACATACTCCTCTATCCGGCACAATGCACTAAATCCAGCAATGCTCTCTAATGCTGCCACATCAAGGATGAATCAGAATTTGAGACTTACAGCCATTTTTTAAAGACTTAGGTGGTATTTGTATGTCTCTGCATCTGGCAGATCTTTTAAACATCTTTAAGTTCTGAACAACTTGTCCCACAAGCATATACTGAAATCAGTGAAGTTAATGGCTTGGGGAATCAGAACCTCAGACAGGGAGTCCTTCACAGAAGGACTTGCAAGGTCAGGGCTTGTCGAGGTGTACAGAGCCCAAGAGTCTCAAGCCTGACTTTTAAAGTACAAATAAAACCCAATTACTTGTGAAAGTAGCTTCTTCAAGAGCTGTGCAATGGCAGGGTCTTCTGGGGGTGGGCACTCAGAGAGAGCTCCAGTTCTCTTCATCTGACGCAAGTGCAGGTGTCGGAAGAGGCTTGTGATATCCTTTGATCTTAAGACATAATCAAATATGGAACGGCTGACAGGCTCCTTAAGGACACTTAACAGGACTATTTCTTTGTCTACCTGCAATTCAAAACAACAGACCAGTCAACRTGATGATATCCACATAACCTGTACAAATCATCTAGATTCAACTTGTCTCCTTTCTTGAAAATTAGATCTGTGTTGATCATGTCAGACTTTCTCCATTCTCTTCCCCTCTTTCCTATCAAGTACTTCTCATAGCTTGCTGTCTACAGGAAAAACAACTTCAAAATGAGTCCAGAATGAAGACTTAATATTACAATCCAATTTCATGTTACCCACTACTCGATAAATACAGTGTTGCATAGCAAAGATATACTTAAATGAAGAAGAAAAGATTAGATTTATATACTAATATGGCACAGGAAGTGAACAAGACAAATTTACCAATCAATGCCTAAAACACAGCACAAAGAACATGTAAACACAGAAAAATGTTATTATAGTGAATTTCCCATCTGCAAGGTTTTCAACAAAATGTTAAACACARGATACATTTCTCAATGTATGTATTGCAATTATTTCTTCTTTATCTATTAAAACAACCCAAGAGGTACAGTCTACAGGTCCTGAAGTTGTATGCAAAGATGCCTATATGATCATATTACCAGCATTATGCAGGTCATTCCTGGACATGCACCAATAGTAAATGACTTAATTCATTCATGCTGAGCATTGTGCCCTGACCCTTGGCAAAGCACTGAAACACTGGAGTGGTTCTGGTGAAATCACAAGCATGGTAATCACTAATTAACAGACTGGTCTTGTAGATGAAAGCACAGAACATAAACCAACTTGTTTCACAGCCAACTTTCCATCCTTTTTRGACTGCTATAAACTAGCACAGTATTGTAAGAGTTTGACTATAAACAAGGCACAAAAGGCTTGAACCAAAAACATACCTGCTGATTTTAGGATTTATAAAATGTTTTGCATTTTGCAACAAATTTGAGACAACAGTCTTTAAAACATGGAAAGCAATGGGTATTCTATAAATCTGCCAGCAGAGATCAAAAAAATCTATAATTGTCTGTCATCTTAATTGAAAAAAATGTGTATATGGTCCTTATAGCCAGGACCATGGCCAAGACAAACTTATGGATCATGGCTAGTCCAGACATTCCCACTAATATTATTTGAAGTATTACCTGTATTATTGGTTGTGTGATAAAAGGATGGAGGTATGGCATTAGCTTGCAATAGACATCAGCAATATTCAAATACTGTGCCACCACAGTGATAAATCCAACTGCACCATAACATATCCAAAGATTAGGGTGACACAGGAAAGGTGCTGAAAGAAAAATAGGCTGTTAAAATATATCATTCATATAGGAGAGAGGAGATCATCCTGCATATGGCAGCCTGTGATGTAATTTCCTTCTAATAGAATTACTCCCAAACTGAGCCTTCTCTCTTCCAGAGCAACAAGCTTAAAACATTCATACAGAGGAAATTATTTCATGGATTTCACTGTACTCATGCAGCTCAATTTCCTTGCTCTTGCCAAAAAGCATATTTTCCTTATTTGCTCATTTCAATCCCTAATTGTCAACGACAGATTTGCAAGGGAGACTAATCCAAAGATAAATCTCAACCAGATTTTAACAATTACAGTGAATCCTAAAACTGGTGATAGATTTTTTTTCTTTTTAACTAAATACTTTATTCCTTCCTGTTTTCCCTCTCTTCCTTGAAGAGTCACTACTTATATTACGAGATTATGAGACTCAGAAGGCCCCCTRATTATGCGGGATTTAAGAAGTTGTTGTGAAGGCACTGTATCTAGTCATGAGATGTAATCACAGATCATCTGCTCCAAATTCTGAGAGCATTTGTAAAACCATAACACTAAGAAGCAGCAGCAGACTATGTCTCAAAAGATCATTTGTTTGTTTGCTTTTTTTTTAAATAGCTGTTAAATCTTACGCACGTCTAAATTCAATTGATAAGCCTGATCAGGAAAGAGAAACCAACTCTGCAACCAAGGATGTATTGAGTTAATGGGTTTTTATGGTRTTAGAATAAGAAAGGATCATGACTGTCTGAATTATCTCATCTTCAAAGGCTAATGCACAAGTGTTTGCAAATTACACGCCTGATGGACTACCAGAAGCATCCTGGACTTTTTCTTTACAGCAGGTTGCCATGTAGATCAAGGAAAGATCTTAAGGCAGAAAGTTTTTGGAGTGAGTGTTTTTTGCTGCTGCCCTATCTAAAATCTGGCAGAATGCATTCAATTTGTTCCACCAAAACTATTATTTTAAAGTCCTGAGCACTAACACGGTTCAACTAGCAGTAGGTCCATACCACAATTTTGTTTAGATTCTAAACCAGAACTACAGGTTTGTATTCTGGACAGGTAACCTGACAGTAGAGCTTTTTAGTACTGAGATTTCTTTTCTTTACTAGGAAAATAGGGTATTCTCCAGTATTCCAACTTACCTATATCACAAGCAAACTCATAAATATGGGGCTTTTGCAAGAGCCCCAGCTGGCACATACAAGTAAGAGCATTGAGGGCTTTATAAATGACAAATTCTTCAGCATCACTGAGACCTTGCTGAAGCAGAGGCTTGAGAATTGATGAGCTTTGCCAGCCAACATAAGCAGCAACACCTGAAACATAAAAATAACATAAAAATCCAAAGTAAACTGATAAACACCAGAAAACTCTATGTCTTCCTMTCAGAATTGAGAGTAAACATAAAATAACTTTATTGCTTCTAATCTAATAAGGTAATAATCCATATACTTGTTCATGTTTTAATGCTGGACATTGCAACCCTTTGCTAAAAGGAAGGGAGGAAGGAAAGAGAAACAGCACTAGAAAGAGAAAAACCCTCAGTGCCACTGCTACAGAAAGGCATCTGCTCACAGCCACAGGCAGCAGTGCCTGCACTTACTTAAAAACCAGTTAGAGAGCTCAATTCTAAAGATGTGCAAATGCCTGAAGTAAAATAAAAACATAACTTCGGAACTTAATCTGAATTCTTCTGTGGATGTTGTGAATGGACACTGGGAAAGGAGTTAAAAACATAGGYTACATGTCTTCACTTTTAATTGCCTCACATGTCTTTATGTCTTTGGCAAGAAGGCAGGACACTCGGACCTGTGCTTTGGCTGTTCCATTGCTCCTTCTAAACAATTTCTGATAAGTTATCAATATCACTTTTTGGCAGTTTGCCAGCACAGAATTTGTGGTTTCCAGTCACAATGGAATGTGTAGCTACCATACTGGCCCCACTGAAAGTTTGATCATGATTGTTTTTCCCGTCATGCACCTGAAGCACTATTTTTGCTCTCAGGAACTGCACTTGGGAAAGTTTTCTTGACCCACAAATTCTGAGCACTKACTCTCAGCAATGGTCATGTAGATTTCCAACATACACAGAGCATTAGATATACCTAACAGCCGATGTCATTATTAGTAAGATTTTTTTAATTGTTATCAAGTATTCTGAAGTAACAGGAATCTTCAGGTGACGTTTTAAGGCGCTAAAAAAACCTTTCCAGTTATAACTTCAGCATATACCAATGCCTAGTTTTTATCATATGAACGGATCTACTGAAGTGAATGGGATCATGTGCACATGTGAAGTGATGCATCTATTACAGAGCTTGCAGAAATCCTACTAATCACTTGCCATAATTTAGCTTTTTAAGTTAGTGGCTATAGGAGAGACTCAAAGAAGAAAAAAGCATTTTAATTCCATTTTTTTAATGTTAATCTACCCTAGACTTAAAATGCCTCAGTTGTATTTGTATTAAATAGTTGGACTAAAAGAAGTATATATACATTTGTATCTACATTGTTTCATCTTCATTCTCTAATGAAACATTTCCTCCCAATAATTCAGAAAAAGTATTTTCTTATAAATTCTAGAAATCTTTGTAAGAAAGGACTTTTATATGACATATTGCTTCATATCCTGGAAACTGTTAATTTATTTATTTTCTTTCCACTCTGTATGGCCAAAACCAAACACTTACCAACAATGCTGTCAAAGAAAGCTCCTCGAAGATGCCAGTCATTCTTGTCATTTAAGAAAGTGATCATATGAGACAGAAGAACATCATTGGCTTTTTGACGTCCAAAAAAGACACATAGACGTGTTATTCCATTTTCCATTAGTGTCTGTTTCACAATATTCTCTGGGTCACTTAGCAAAGTCACAACTTTCTGCTGGACCATTTCATGCAAGGCTTGCAACTCTRCAAGGGACAACAGGATGAACATTTTGGCTGAGGAGAAACAACGTGTGCATGTGTACCACCTGCTGCTAAACCAGTTACAATGATAGGTCATCCCGAACAACATCCAACTTGGTAAAATCTGCAGTGCAACAGAACCTCAACAGCTCCAACAAGGGCTTACCAAAGACTTCAGGCTAAGCATGAGGTGGTGACAAAGCCAAAGAGTAGAGAAATGTGAGACATTTTTACCCAGATCAATTTATTCTAAACTTGTTGCAACTTTCACTAAGATGATTCCACTCATTCTATACATATAGATGATATGCAGATGTGAAGAAGCACAAGAATGAGTCAGCAGCAATGTTACCACAGTAAACAAAATGCTTTGAGGCAATTTTGGTTTGATATGTTTATTTGACTATGAATTTCAAAATTTGTGAACTGACAACAGATCAAGACTATATTTTTATTTAGGCAGACAGATTCACTTCATTAGGCATACAGAGAAGAATGTAAGAACACTTCAAAAAGTGAGTGCTTCCAATTTAAATTAATTTCTGCAGTTAATCTAACAATACTGATGAAAAATTTGAAGATGACCTTGCCTATGGCTTCTAATTCATGACACAATTAAAAAAAGTATTTCTATTAAATGGAAGTAACAGATTGTTAATGCACTGCATATTATTGAAAACTRCAAGGCAGGATCTCAAACAAGCAACACAAAAATTTCAGCTACTGCTGCACCRGTTTTGAGGGGTGATTATCATTCACCTGCAGCCAGAAGTCCAGCTAATTTGCCTTCTATCATGACCCTGTCTATCAGCCACATGAAGTATCTGCCTCCTGGGTTCAAATTTCTCATGCCTGGTTTCAAAAAAGGGTGAAAAGAACAGAACTACTCAAGCTTCATCTCCAAGCTATCTCAAGGGATAGGGGACAGCATTTCTCAGAAACACAGCCCAAACGATGGAGCTTCCTCTCTCACTCCTCGGCAATTATGAGCACCCCACACCTTACATGAAGGAACTGGAGAGGATCTTTTATATTTGGTTTTAGTAGATTTGTTGCTGTCTTATTTTAAAGTATCATCCTAGTTAAGAGATAATTGCCTTTTCCCCAAATGGAATATGTGCAGGATGTTTACCAACTCTGATTAGTCACAGATTGCTCTACTTAGCCCAGAAGAGAAATGACAGTTTTTAACCACAAACTCTTCCCAGCTTAGATTTGCCCAGCATTCTTCTCGGAATTCATGCAACACTAAAAGGCAGTGGAGATGATACACAGGTCACTTATTACCATGCGTCTTTACAAAGGGAAAGGAAAAGAAAATCCATCCTTAGGACTTTAATTTATTCTCTGCGCTAGTTATAATACAGTTAGAGTTATACTGCCAAATGGCATCCACACATTTAGTTTTACCAGGCAAACAGACAAGAATTGTGAAGCACAGGGACAGAAAAGGAAGAATGAAAAATACAGTGCGATGACTATGCTAGAATTTGACAGGTTTTCTGAAGCTAACGCTGCTTCCCACTCCAACAGAAGCAGAATTTGGAACACAGGCGTGTTTTTGCAGCTGTCTTGTTTATGAGATAAGCTGGAAGYGAAGCTGGATATGCAACCAAGCAACCAGCATCACAGTCAAATACCTTGAGGACCTCTGGAGAAGAAAAATATGCTCATTTATATACTTTTTTGTCTCTCACAACATTCAGAGCAGAGGTGTTTGTCTCTGCAGGAAGCTGTCACACACTTTGATACTGGTTAAGGCAAAACATTCTTCCCTTTTAATAGGATGGCTAAGCTTTGAGAGATGAGATAGCTCAGTGCTACCTAGGAGCTTTGGCCCATGATCTGCTATTATAAGCAGGCAAAAAGTGACATTACCTGTGTCATAGTTATCACTAGGGTGAGATGTTTCATCTATTTCTTCACCATTTGGTTCATTTTCCATATTCAGATTTTTCAGCTGTACTAACTCCAGAAATCTCAGAGCTGTTTCTGCCAATAGCGCTATGTTTTCTGCAAARAAAAACATTTTGGTTAAGAATTGTTCTACTTTGCCAATTTACATCAGTCTGATGATCCCCTGAAGAGGGATTACAGTCAATGACAACACCAGTCACAATGGGCAAACAGGACTGAAATTACACAGGATGCTCTGGTCAACCCACTTCTGCCTCCCAGCAAAGCTACCAAAGTACATCAAATCACATAGTACTTTTGTCATGTAAACAAGTGGAAAAATCCTAATGATATTAGGTGTAACAAATRTTAAGTTAATTTTTGTAGAACAAACCCTAAATGTCACTTAATCTCAGTTTACCAGCTAAATAATTTGCAACAAAATAACAACAAACCACCACACCAGGACGTGTATCCTAGGAAATAACAACTTGTTACCCTGGAATCCACTTTTAGAACATTYGTCAGGGTATCTATCCAGACGATTTGGCACCGTTCTGCACCATTTGGAAGCTGCTGAAGCAACTCAGGCTGCACTATATGGGTCAGTCACTGCTGGCACAGGAACAATAACATCAAGGCAGAAGTCCCACTTAAGCAGCCGTTCTGAGTGTCATCCAAATCAACAGCAACGTGCCAATGGAGCCTGTCCACAGCCCAGGCCAAATCCTTAAGTACCAGTCTGACCACTTCCAAAAGTGTGACAGAAGTTAACCCAGTTAGACTACCTTTAAATACATTAATGTATTTGAAATTCAAATTGATCATGGTGACCACAACTGGTTCTATTCATTAAATATACAAAGTCTTCAATAATTATTTTTATCAGTTTACATAGTAAACAAAAATATCACCTCACGTTTTCAACTAAAAAAACCCCAAAATCTAATAAAAATGTGCTAGTCATAGCAAGTAAGGGTACATAGTAAAAAGCAAATGTGGGCATGACTACAAAGCTTCTTCCTGAACTGTGCAGAACTCACACATCCGACTAACATCTACAGAAAACATCTGTTACAGTATAAGCCAGTTTATTATAGAGCAAATAATCTAATTTCAGCCCCTGCATATCAAATTGCATGTYGCTGGAAAATAGCTCTGCACCCCAGCAACACACTGATGTTTTAAGTTAGTTTCTTATTTACTCAGTTCCATCAGGCCATTTTATAGAAACAATCAGAGCCAATGAAATGTCACTACAGGTGTCATACCTGCAGTCACTTCTGAGACTTCTGGTGAGTTTTACTGACAGAAACAGTTAAGAGAACACAGAAAAGCTCAAGATTTGGAGTTTTGACTGAGAGTCCTCTTACCAGCATATGCAAGTCTGACGATGGTGGCTTCATCCTGGGCCAAGTGTGCAATGCCTGGCAGAATGTATTCTGGGTAAATGTTAATATCATTGCGTGGCACCTCTTTGACGAGAGCAAGAACTTTAGTTAGTGTCCTCACAGATTCTGCCCTCACCCTGGGCACAGAGTCATTGCTGAAATGTAACAGATAAGGAGTAATACGATCCAGAAGAATYTCTACACTTAATCTTGGTGCTAAATGAAGAATCAGCTCCAAAGCAGCCAGTTTTGAATCACAGTACTTGAGAGTCTGTAAACAGGAAGTTATCACAGACACTAGAATAACCAGCCCATTCTCTTTTGTCTCTCCCTCGGCCTTCTCYGTGCGGTCGTGCCCACAGAGATTGTGAATGATGTTGTCCAGATCTTTACGTATGACCAATATACGCTCATCTGCTGACACAAACGTTTCCTTGGCAAACTGGGCCATGTAAGGCTGAAGGAAAGTGTAAAATATTTCAGGAAATGCATTGTTACGTTGCTGTTTCAAATAATCTTCAGCTGCTAAACGTTTATCTGGCTCTCGATGGATCATCTGAGTGACCTTGAGAAAGGCAGAAGTAGGAGGGAGTGGGAGAGAAAGATCAGAGGTTTAGACATTTGTAATACAAAAACATCAAAGCCCAAACCCAAACAATAAGCAATCGGTCACTGAAGTAGGTGAAATAAACTGCAAACAGAACACAGAGATAGTTCTAATTCTGTAGCCCATCCTTACCAGTTCTCTGATACTGCGGTCTTCAATTTTGTTTAGGACTTGGTCAGGGGAAAAGAGGCCATTTCTGTAAGCCAAAAGCTGAGATAAATCAAACAAGGGTACACCTTCTGTGAAGAGCTCTGCTATTACACAACCTGGAACAGAAAGAAAAAAATAAGTCAAAGATGTCAGAGGATTATAAACAGACACTTTAACTTTGTTTTCTATATGCAGACAAGAATAAACCCTAAACAAGTCTTTGTTGGATTAAAAATAAGGCAAATGAGCTGCCAAATTAATTTGCGGAAAGGAGATAACATCTCAAGCTCCAAAACCTGGCTTTTATACTTGATCCCTGAAATCTGTTCCAAGTAATTTATTTCAAGCATGTCAACAGCAGAAGAGTTTGCTGAATTAGAAAACATGAGGCAGTGACTTCAGCCACCTGCCAGCTGGAAAATCCATCACTAGAAAAGGAACCCACATCACTGCCATGTGGAAAAAGAGAGTGGTAACTCAGCATAGGTTGGGTAGTAGGTCAAAATTAAGCAGCCTTTTTACAAAAGGTAAAGGAATAACTTCYGCTCCTACAGCTGATGCTGGGGGACAGCATATATTCACTCACACATGATTGCCAAAACCAGACCCCCAGTATTGTGCACATGACACAAGTCTCTCTTCAAAGAACATGCTCCTGCAGTTTGCTCCCAATAGTCTCCTTTATCAGTGAAGTGTCCTGGAAGTTTGGCCATAAGAGCAACTTGTAAAATGAAGTAACCATTTCCTTCAAAGTAATTTTTAATCACTTTGTGGGGAGAAAAAAAACCCAAAAAAGGGCTAAACTCATGACTTTTAAGACAAGGCCAAGACTCAAGGCAGTCTCCCACAGTCAAGCTCTTAACTAGTATTTGTGAGTGGGACCATAACAGGACTTCGTTTCCACTTTGTGCCTGTGGGGAAAATAAAAAGAGAAGGGSCTTCTAGAGCCAGTACTGCCAAATTACCCTGAAAACTGTGTCAGTACCCCCAGAACTGGGCCACAGACTGGGTTCTCCTCTCAGGCCCCATGAGACCACATGCTCCTCTGCCAATAGAAGATGATGGACTGTGCCTTGAAGAACCACCTCYTTCCAAGAGCATAGGTGAGCCATAACAGAATAGTGTGTGATTTCTCCCCTCAGATAATAGTGATACACTTAACTTATGTAGCCTACTATGCTGTCTTTGTACTTTTCTGTGAATGAAAAAGGTTTGGGTCTTTATGCTTAAAATACACAAGTTTTTAACATGCTGCTCTCTGAGCCTGCTGTAAGAGAAGAAAAAAAAGGAATCAAAAAYCGCCAGTAAAGTTCTTCTGCACTGCATTAGTCAGAAACAACACCTGATAGCTCCAAGTACCTGCAGAAAAGATATCCATTGCACGTTTTAACTCCCCTCTTGTTCGCTGATTGCTATTTGCCAAGTCTACCAAAGGAGTGGAAGGGTCCCGCATGTTTTCCAGCTCCGTGGCAAACATGCTGCCGTCGACAAAGCGCTCGGGAGCAATGTAACACGTTCTCCTCCGGGATGTGTCAAAGAAGTAATTGAAGTCAGCAGGATTGTCTTCAGGAAGGTAAGTTGGTTTAAAACTGGCAAAGTCAGTTAGAAGAACCCAGTTCCAGCTGGTCACCATGATGTTCTCTGTTTTAATATCACCGTGGCGGACTCCAGATTTGTGTGCTTGGTCCACCGCAGTGAGGATCTGGAAAGCGATCCACCTTTTCTCGATGTTGTTCAGGAACGGCCTGGTACTAATTCGGTCATAAAGGTTGTCCCGTACGTACTGTCTGAAAAGCATGGCGGCCTTCTCGGACAGGGTGGCTTTCTGGAAGGGGAGGCAGTTCTGTGCCGAGTGTAACCTTATCTTCAGCTCCTCCAGCTCCTGCTTGTAGCTCGTCAGGGGTAAGGTGGGATCCTGAATGGCAAACACCTTCACGACCACCAGCCCCTCCCGGTGCTTGGCTCGGGCCACCTTGAAGAAGCGGGTRCTGCCCAGGCTCTTGTCGTACTCGAAGTCGTGGATGTCCGAGAAGTAGCTGTCTACCGAGAGGATCTGCGAGGGGGCGATGCCAGCCAGCTGGTTCCCCATGGCGGCACGTCCTCCGGCCGCGGGAACCGGAGGGCTCGGGGGCTCTGCCTRCGGACAAACACAGCGCGGATCTCACGCAGCCCCGGGTCCGCCCCGCTGCCCGGGCCCGCGGGC